>APFE030698810.1:17240-76993 GCA_000404065.3 Pinus taeda | reverse complement strand
AAGAAGGCAGTTTTTACATCCATTTGATGGACTTTCTAACCGTTCTGAGCTGCCAGTGCAAAGAGTGTCCGGATGGTGGCCCATTTTGCTGTGGGAGCAAAAGTTTCCTCATAATCGAACCCTTCCTTCTGTGCAAAACCTTTTGCCACAAGCCTAGCTTTGTGCTTGTCAAGTGAGCCATCAGCTTTGTACTTGTTCTTGTAGACCCACTTGCAGCCAATTGGTTTGGTTCCAAATGGAGGATCAACCAGCTTCCAAGTGCCGTTCTTTATGAGGGCATCATACTCCTTTTGCATTGCTTCTTTCCAATCATCATGAGAAGCAACTTCTTTAAAGGAAGTTGGTTCAAAATCTGTAGACAAGTTCAATTCACAATCATAAGAAACATCCATATCAACAGGTGAATTAGAGTCATCTACATCACCTCCATTTTTTTGCATTTCTGATTCCTGTTTTTCCAATTTCATCAGGATGAACACTTTCAAGTGTCTTTGTCAGCCACTTTGGGGGACCTTTTTGAGATGGTCCAGGCTGCTCTGTTGATTGAGTTGGGAGTGAATCAAGACTGAGTCTCCCAATTCTATCAATTACATCACTTAAAGAATCATCCGTTGGAGTTTCAGACGGGGGAGAATATTCTTCAGAAGAAGATTCCACATGTTGATCTAGTTTAGGAATCCCCCCTTCAAGATGTGGAATCTGATTTTCAAATTCTTGAAATGATTTCATTTTTGCGAATCTATCCAAGCGATCAAGTTGCCGCTCAACAACATTGTCAGATTTGGATGATTCAAGAAAAATTACATCTCTAGATATAACAAACTTTTTTATTTTCTTCATCATAGAGGCGGTATGCTTTGGAGGTATTTGAATACCCCAAGAAAATACACTTATGACTTCTAGCACCAAGTTTGTTTCTATGTACCTTTGGTATGAAAGCATAACAGGTGGAACCAAAGATCCTGAGATGTTTGACCGAAGGAACATGTCCATACCACAATTCATAAGGAGTCTTGTTTCTTATAGCACTAGATGGACATCTATTCTTTATATATGCAGCACATAGAACAGCATCAGCCCAAAACATTATCTTTACATTTTTGGAAAAGCATGGATCGTACCATATTGAAAATTGTTCTGTTCATTCTTTCAGCTACACCATTTTGTTGGGGATTATAAGGTACAGTTGTTTGATGTTTAATCCCATGTTGGCGAAGATATTGTTCAAATTCATTTGATGTATATTCTTTTCCATTATCAGTGCGAATAGACCCAATATGAGATTGTGCATCATTTTCAATCCATTTATGAAAATTCTTGAATGTTAGGAAAGAATCAGATTTGTTCTTCAATAAATAAACCCAACACATTCTGGTGTAGTCATCAATAAATGTCATGATATATTTATTTCCATTTGCAGAAGGAACAGGCATTGGACCACATAAATCTGAATGAATAAGTTCAAGCTTCCTATGTGCTCTTGAATGTGAGTCATGAAATGACTGTTTACTATGCTTTCCTAGAATGCAAGCATCACATTGCTTAAATTTTCTAGGAATTGTAGGCAAACCAGCCACACCATTTTTCTTCAATAAACGGAGACTGTCATAGTTTAAATGTCCAAATCTAGCATGCCATAATAAACTTGATGGAAGTGTACCTTCTTCATGATGAGAAATATATGAGAAATGTTGTGCATGAGCAGATGTTCCTTGCAATTTGAAAAGTCTTTCTTCTTCTATTCCCCTCATGACAAGTGAGTGATCAGATGTTTTTCTCACCTCAAGATTTCCATCAAACATATGAATGGAGTGACCTTGTTGGCGGATGTGGACCAAGGACAACAAGTTTCTCTTGAGCTGTGGGAAATATAAAACATGATCAAGAAGAAAGTCTGAGAGACCAGGCAGTTTAAGCCTGATTGTGCCAAGCCCTGATGGCTTGATTTTTGACTGATCTGCAAAGTATAATACTCCATCAACATTGTCAGTGAAATCTTCAAAAAAATCTTTTCTATGAGTCATGTGACAGGTTGCTCCTGAATCAAGCAGCCAATCATTTTTCCAGGAAGCAAGTGAAGTATTAAATAAATCTTCATTTACTCCAATGTTACATTGTGCCTCAACATAGTGAGCGGATTCAGGTGCTTTACCTTTGTCTGTATCATCAGTTTTACCTTTCTGTTGGTTTCTTCTCTGCTCAATTTTGTCCCATGGTAGCTTGCATGTAGAGGCATCATGTGATCCATTTCTTTTGCAGCGAATACAATGTAAATCTGCCTTTTCTCCTTGAGGATGTCTGCCCCCCCTGCCTCTGAAGTGTCTTCCTCTTCCTCTTCGTCCACCTCTTCCTCTTGTAGACTCTCGAGCAGGATATTTTTCTTTATTAGCGAGGCATACAGTCTCTTCAGAAGATTCAGGGACTGTCCTCTTTCCAAAGGCTTTTTCTCTTTTAGCAAACTTTTTCACAAGAGAGTCAAAGGTTATATCCTTGAGATTTCCATTTGCTTGTAAAGACTCAAGACAATTTGAGTATGTAGGATACAGTGCCTTGAGAAAAGCAATAAGAGATATATCTAACTCAACTTTAGTGGATTTGATATCATGCACTATAGATTTTATTTCAGATGCAAGAGCAAGAGGGTCATTATTTTGCAGTTTAAGAGTGAAGAGTTTAATCATAATTTGGACGACGTCAAGTGCAGAATGTGAGTCATAGAGCTCTTTCAGCTTTTGTAAAGCTTCAAAGGCAGTTGAACATGTTGAAATGTGACGACTCACCTCCTTATTTACAGACGCTTCTATTAATGCATACGCTTTGCTGTTCTTGTTTTCCCAGATGGCGAACTCTTTGTCTTATGTAGGCTTTTCTGGGTCACTGTCTCCTTCTCCGACACACACTCCTTTCCACAGCTCATTGAAAATGAGGGTCTGTTGTACCATCCGGGACCAGTCGGGATAGTTCTCCTTGCCAGTGAGAACTATTCTTATCATAGAGATGATTGAATGCATTCTGTAAAAGGTTACTTCTGTTGATATAAAAAACTTTTGCTGATATATTAATGCTTCTGATGGCGAAAAAAAATTTGCTCTTAAAAAAAAACTTCCGCTGCTTTAAAAAATGATTTTGATATGGAGAAAAAAAATGATTCAAAATTCTGCTACGCCATTATTGATCATACATATATCACCATATATATATATCTCTGAAAAAAATGTTTGAGCACTTGCTGCCACTGTAATATATATATTGCTGCTAGATAGGAAAGAAAAAAATTTATCCTCAATGTATAAATTAAAGTTTTCCAAAAAGCAATTATTTCTCTCTGACAGGCGCAATCACTGGGCACAATGTAAGTAGGGATTTGAAATAATCTGGGATGAGCTAGATTCAATCAACTCATATTTCTAGAAAACACGCAGTATAATGCATCCAATAGACTTCACAATGCCTTGTACAAGTTCTTAAAGCTGTAAATCACAACGCTTCAAACACTGGCTTCAAAACATTGGCTTCAAACTCACTATTCAACGCTTCAGCGACTATTCAACACTTCAAACACTAGCTTCAAACTCACTATTCACACTACAACAATAAATTTTACAAACAATAGCATTTAATTCTTATTTATCAGCAAGATACAGGTTCGTTGCTTCAACGCTCCAATACGCTGCTTTAACACTCCAAAAAATGGTCGGTTAAAAAAAGTTTGGAGAGCTCGAACAGGGAAGTAACTCTTCCAACTGATGGCTCTTATACTCGTGACTCCATTGCGTAGAGAAAAGCAGGTGTTACACCCGTTGAACTCGAACCCCTGCCCTTTGGAATCCAATCAACCACGCGCAATTCTCATTGCAGGTGTTACACAGAGCAGACGTTGAGGTATTGAGAGCAAAGGCGGAAGATATTGTAGCCAGGCAGGGAAAGGACGATTTCGTTTTCTACAACTGATGTATTCAACGCAAAATCACAACGCAGGTATCAGAGACTACAACAAGCTATTATTCGAATTGAAATGCTCCGACCTCCCTCCAGAAGTAGTTTGAATGACTCGCAGACCAAAAGGAGAGTCAAACGAAAAAAGCGAAGAGTTTCATGTAAGCAGAAGGGGAGACTACGTTACCAGGCGTTTCAATTAAGGATACCTAGTTTTCACCCATGACAATGCAACGGAACCATGTCAGGCTTCAACAGAATTTGCAGAGTACATTATGAGCAGCACTGGCGCTACTGCTATCAGCGCAACTCCTCTTACTGAGCCAGCGATTATACTGGTAGTCTTCAGAAAAAGAGTCTTCAGGCAGCGTGTGTTTCATTCAGGTATGCAACTTCAGGTGTGGGACAGAGGAGAAGAAGGCAGGCAGGAGTTACAAGGTTAAAAATAGAACCTGGGACCTGTGCTGTGATACCATGTCATGCCAGGAGTAACTCCAGAAAACTAATACATTTATTCATTTAACCAGCTATCTGATATATACAAGAATGTGATTGTTCAGTTCATCTTCTCGATGACTGTTCACATTCAGTTCCCCAATCACTGAGGATTAGGTGTCAACATACAACACATCATTGAATGCTTGTGATAATTCTAGATACCAATTACTGTTTAATAGGAGCACATTTTTAGATTTCTAGTTTAAAAAATGGATTTGTGACTAATCACCAAGCTTTACCCTTTCATTTTTGTAATTATTTTTTTATTATTCAATCATTGGGAAGTTGAAGCACATTCATGTTTGAGAGGGGCATGTGGTTATCATTTATCCTTCATACAATAACACTCATGCAATAGGAAGAAGGGGGATCAAAAACCATTGTTATTGTTGTGTTTCTACTAAGACCAAGATGAGATTTGAGATCCATGCAATCAATACTCTTGCAATTCAAATTCATAAAACAAAGGTCTAAAATTGCATTTTTCCTTAGTTGAGGAATTTTGATAAGTATTAGATAAATCTTTGATCCATTTCCATCACTTGTTAGGTGATTTTAGTAATGGAGATATTTGATATTTGACGCATTACCTATGAATTTCTAGTGTGTGTTTTCCTAGACAACCTAAGTAGATTGATTCCCTTAATTCCTAGTACAAAGATCCCCTGTCCAGATATGCACTCAAAGTACTAGAGGGGATGTGGATAGTTCGAAGGACCGCAAAGTAGAGAAGGGGTCCCATCTCTTTGTTTATGTAAGTTGAGAGGGGGAAATACAATGGACAAAGATGGTTGTTGTTGTAGGTGACATTTTTCCTTAAGCTTAGCTATGTTTGAGATGCCTTCATTCAGTAAGAGCCTTGTGTGTACCTAAGAGAGAGACAATATATATGTTGGTGGATCCTTTGCCTGAGATTGGGGTTGATTGTCATGTTGAGAGATGCATGAACATGGCATGTTGATGACTGTATGAAACATTTCCTTGTTGCATCAAGTTGGTTATAATGATATAAGCTCTCTTATTGTATATTTTTATGCTTATCAATATGTTTATGGTTGCTTGAATGATTGGACAATTTTCTTTGCATTATGATCATGTTGGATGTCTTAGTATATTATCTATGGGTTTCATGGTTCTTGCCATATATCTTGATTGGATGGTTGTAATGGAAAACCTATAGTATTATTGATTAATTATGCTCTGCTTCCCATAGAAACATGTTTACTTTTAGTATATATATACAATAGATGGTGCTAAGAGTTGCTAGAGTGATTAGAGTGTGTGATATGTGTGTGTGTGTGTTAAAAAGTTCACTGATGAGACTAGGAATTTATAAGAGATGAGTTTTGTACATGAATAGGAATTTGATCACTGATGTTGGGATTTGGAAATGCATCGAATGGGGTAGACTTACATAGTTCAAAGATATTTGTATGTCTAACTGCATTTTATTTTTGGGTAATATGTTGCAACCAAGGTAGTTTGCAAATCTATCTTTTTAATTTTCAAAATTCAAAATGTTTTTTTTAACTTTGATATCATTAGACTATTGTAAATTCGTTGATTTGAAACACTTATGACAAAATCTTGGTGATATTGTTATATATGCACCTACAGAGGTTGATAGCCTATTGTTTCATTTGGAAATTTGTTTGAAGGTTTAGAGCACATATGTTTCCTCCCTTTGGCCCTCATATTTCCCTCAATGATGGTAATGAGCTAAGTCCTTATTGTTATATCAAGGCCTTATTCGTTTTCTTTCTTTATCCTAACATTTATTGATCATTCGTTTTTCATTATTTCCCATGTATCTCTAATTTTATTCTACATTATGATTTTGGAGTAAGCTTAGTTACTCCTACTAGTTCTTACTGTTGATTGTATGTTATATTTTAAGTTCATGGGTTAAAATTTGTCACTTGTAGGACGTGAATATAATTATGTTATATCTCATTTAATTTTTTGACAAAACAAAGTGAAAATAATATTTTTGTTTGAATTTCTTTGGATGGTTATCCTATTGTTTAGTTAGTGACTTTTTTGGGTTGTTGTAGAGCTTTCTTGATTGGGAGTTTAGCCTCTATATGGAGTTATTATGCAGATGGCAAGCCAACAATAGAGTATACACCCATGTTATGAGTTCTTGCTTGCTATTGGTGAAACATAGTTAAATAAATAAATTGATGCCAATAATTTAATGCATTTATTATCAATTGATTTTTCCTGTGGCTTGTCAACCTACTCAATGTTTTCTACAAAGATGACATACTTGCAAGGTTCAAGGATGTTTTCTGTAAACAAAAATCCAAGGAAATATCTTTGATTTGATAGTTATTAATCACCATGGTCTCAATTTATAATCTTTAGAGCCACAATGAATTTTTCATATTCATTTTCTATCCAGTTTATGCCTCATGGTGTTCATCCGATTTTGAGAAAATAACATAGGTCATGATGCCAAATTGGAACAATACTTGATTTAGATTAACAAAGTCTTCTAGTTTGATGATTTCCAATGATTTTACATGGTTACTATATGTACACAATATGTGTGTCAATACTAATACTAAACAATATGTTCACATGGGGTCCACAATGTTGTTTTTTATATTGTTCTATTTTTGTTCAACTAACTTTTCACCGTTTTCTATTTCTAAAGAATGCTTTGTAAAGGTATCATATTGTGTGCATATGAAATTCCTTATTTTATGGTATGGAAGTGTTCTGTATTTATGTTATTGGAATAGGGTGACTAGATGCTATACCTACCTATCAGTTCTTGTATACTAAGTCCATGTTAGCAAGAACTATTTTTTAAAGAGATTTTCTTCAAGTTTATTAATTCATTGTGAACATGTTTTGTGCTTCATCGCTTTGAAATAAGAGCCATTTTTGTAGGAGTTGATGCATTGTTTTTATTTATATAGGAGAATGTGGAAATTATTGTGTATGAAGGAACTATTACTACTTTGGTTCAACATATTAACGTGCACGTAGTTGGTCATTGAGATAAACCGATTTCTTGTTAAGATGAGGTTTAAAAGGATGGTGCATTTTATTTGGGACTTATTAAGGTAAAGGTATAAATTGATTTAAATAATTTTATCATCTTAGTAGATTTTCATATTTCTTGTCATGCACGGTAGCTAGAATCTCGTTATGATGATAATGAATGATCACCTATGAAATCTAGCATAACATACCGTAGTGTCTTTTCCTTTTTATCTATGTAATCATCCTCATATTGTACTCATCTCAATATTTTATGATAAATTAATTTATGAAAAATGAAATTCCTTTCTCTCAGTATTCAATTTAAAGAGTAAGATCTAAATGAAAGTTTTGTTAGGAAATTAAACTCTCTCTTAACTAGGAAAAATTAGCAAGGTAAATTACTGAAGTGACCTTAATAATTAGAAACTAAGGAATTCTTAAAGCTTTTTTATATTGCTCTATATTTCTATAGAGTGTTGTGCCTGGAATATTGCAAAGGAGGACAGTATGTGGCCTTGTTATGTCCAACAATATTGTGAATACAGAGATAACCGCCTGTTAATTTCGACAAGGATGAGAAAAATTCATCTCTAGTAATATATTATCTCTAGGGAATGGGAAATAATGAATGAAATTTGTACAATAATAGGATTGCACATATATTACACTGCTCTTAGAAGGACAATTTAAACTTAGATGAAGATGTCTCCTACAAAATACCCCATACATGCAAAGAAATCCACCTTATTGACTTTCCATATAAAACAGGTTGTAGGGGTACCAACAAGACCTATAATTATAGCTACAATTTATTGATGATATCATCACAAAATGAGTGTGGTATAAGAGTGGAGTTAGAAGAATAAGAGTAACCATCACTGTGATGAGCATAACTATGCTTGATACTGCACTCTTACATCCTGCATTGTAATTGGGAACTGACCCAGGAAAGAATGTACAATATATAGTTGTAATACATTTAAGTCTATCGTATATATATATATTTTTTGGGATTTAATGATGAAAATAATTGTTTTTGAATAAAATAAATGCTCTATAGTCCCGATAGCAATCTCTACCATTGCCTAAAATTTATCGTACATATTAAGTTTTTATTTATATATGATATGGAAAAATGTTGTATATGTATACTTGTTGTAACACAGAAAGTGGTACTACATCCCGCCATATTCATGAACCCAATGGGCATCATATCCTTGTTTTGATCCATCTCATAACCCTTTATAGAAGCAAATGTTCTTCCCACTACAATTCCCTCTACTAAAAGCAAATCGATATCCTAACCCATGAATGATATATTCATATTTTAAAAATAAAACAAGTGTCATTCTCGAGTGTACGATTGTTATAGCACATATTACTTTAAAATATAATTCAAATTTACGAAGTTTTTATAGTTATCAATCTTTTTCTTACCGTGATTGCAATCAATCGTGTAATAAGGCTAGTCTTAAGTGCCAATGGTAAGTAAGGACCACGAAACAATAGCATGTTTACTAATGGAGGTTTAGTCCTTTTTTATAACTACCCATATGAGTAAATTTAAAAACAATTTATATAAATGCTTTCAAGATCACGGGACTCAACATATTAACAAGAAAACATAATGCTAAAGGTCATCCTAGTTATAAACGAATTTAAATATAACTGAGCCCCCTTAAAGTTAGTGAGGAATCCTCACATTGTTAATGTTATCATTCTCAGGTCTTGTAAAGAAGATGATTGTTGTAGCTAAAATAATTGATACGAAAGGAGCAAGTGCCAAAATACAAAACAGTTTCAGTTTCTTTTGGCTCTACAGAACAAACAAATTTAATTAATATTTAATAGTAGATAAGAAGATTGAGTTTTGTGTTTTATATTTTTCTATTACTATAGATCTATTTTAAACTATGAATCTAAATGTAAAATATTAAAAAAAATCAATCTTTTAATATATCTAGGCAATGAGCTATTTTCTCAACGCACACATACACGAAAATAGACACAAAGACCTTTCCCACCCCGTGCCCTTGGTGAAATAACATTATTGTATTGAGAATTGTATTTGGAGAAACTTGTCATGGACTCGCTAAAATATAAGTAATAAATTGGAAGATAAAATAGGAGAAAGGAACATACATAGGAGAGGGCAATGAGTGGGAACAAAGGGAATAAAACTCCAATGAGATCACTCTACCATGTCCACAACAAAGACTAATTCCTAAGAGCAAGCTCCTCTGAAACATGCTTCTCCATATTAATTAATGTAGTTGAAAAAAATATTTATATAACGACCTAATCTCTACGCTCCAAAAGAAAATGCAAGACAAAAACCACACCCATGTTGAGAGTGAAGTGTTTGATTGCTAGAACACCTTTGAATTGTTGGAGAGATGCTATAATAGTCATCCCTACGATGAATCCAACTAGGATTAGTTGAGACAAAGGTCATAAGGAAGCCAATCATGTGTAAACATGAACATATTTGTGAATGAAAAGAAAGGTATAGGCTACGTACTCAAAGTGTGAGAAAATTGGCTAGGATACTTCGATTAGGCTATTAGGATTGGTGCTTAGAACTCCAAAAAATTAGTTGTAACATTTAAATTATAGAAAACTATTCACCTGAGGACACCCAAAGAACCTTCGAAAACTCTAGTAAAGAATGTTTCAGGTAAAGCTGATCGCAAATACAAGACATGGGCATCAAGTGGAGAAACCTATTTACTGAGCATGACTGCTAATAATAGATAATCTTTTGATACATGCCCAACTCCAAGGTCTTGTGAACTCCCTGGAATGGAATATATTAGGGGTGGTACAAAAATATAATTTACAAAATCCAGGAAGGAGAATACACAAAGGTAAAACCATTTAGAATCAAAGAACTTAACATCAAAGTAAATTAAAAAGAGAAAAAATAGTTTGTTTTACATGATTTCTGATTCCCTGAACTCACATAGACCATATAGGTGGAAAATTTTCAAGTCTAGCATAGATTTTTCCTTGAAACGTAACGAGAATAGTTGAATAGTTAATGTTGGCATGGTTTTTATTTTTATTCTAATAACAATGTAGATTTTGCAATTCGGACTAGCTCATTCATGGACTCGGGTTTCATGATGAGGAAATGCCTTGCTATGTGTGTGGATGAGATAATTTCTCATGGATAAGCATGTTATTAGTTTTCATTAATGGTTTTCTTGTAGTTAGGACTTTTTCATTGTGCTCAGTGATGGTTGGTGTTTCTCATACCTGGATTGATGATATGATGATACACTTTCCCCTTTATGTTCCTCCCTAAGTGATGACGAGCTTGATGGCATGTGGTCCTTTCAAAAGAGTTCCCTAGTTGACTAGGGTTGGCTGATGATTATGTTGGCATGATTATTAATGATATATAACAAGATGTTAAGAACTTTGCATGGTTTCACCTTTTCATTTATTTATGATTGATTCCAATTTGATCTAATAGAACTGGTCATAACTTAAAATCCTTGGTTCTCCAACATCCTTTCGTAGTTTAAAATGTGCCATATATGGATGGAAAGAGGACTCGAATAAGCTTATAGTGGTGTAAAACACTTTCCGAGACTCCTTAGGGTGTTAGAGAATTACAACAATGTTTCTTAGCATTTGATTCCATTCAACAAGGTATTTCAACAATCTTGGTACCCTAGCTTTGGACGGGACATTCTATAATTCCCTATCTCATAGTGTAGAGTGAAATATATGGTTGAAGATCCTACTTACGGAGATTTATAGTTGTATAGAGTTCTTCCCCATATTTCGAAGGGTGTTAGAGATCTATCCACTTCTTTGAAGCTTATTTTTCACCTAATTCTGGTGACTAAGAAATTTGTTGTTGATTCATGACTTACCATTGATTTATACACTTACCTTGGGACTCAAATTTTTACATATTTGGAGGTAGGTGTACACATGGAATTTTGATGTACATTCACACCCCACATGTGTGGTTTCTTATGGACACTTGGAATTTTCCTCATGATGACACATCATCACTAATTTTCATTGACACATATTTGGAGGAAGTTTTGTATACTTACATCCACCAATCATCTCTCAATCTCACACATGTGGTTGAGGGGGTGTTTATTACATTTTTTTTATTCACTTGGATGATGTGTCCACAGATCATAGGTTGGTGGCTCAATTGACACATCACACTCAGAGTTTGATTGTAATATTTTACCTATTTTTACGATTTATTACACATGGAGATTCACATGATTATCATTTTTCCCGTTAGCTTGAGAAGGACATTAAGAGAAACACATGCGGGATACTTTTCACATCAATAGAGGTCTTTTTTGACAACGACATGATTTTTGGAGGCATTCTAGAGGCTCAAACCTTAACTTTGTGGAAGCTTTACTTAGTTGGAGATTACTTGTTTCCTTGGAGACCCTAAAACCCACTCTTGGAGGCCCATTGAGGTCTGTATCTTACTCTTTCCACACTCCTATTTCTTGAGTATGAGGGTGTTCTACATGTATTGGAAGACTTCACACTTATGGAGGCTCATTTTATCATGTCCTAGACATGAAATCTTAGAAGTAGGTGTTGTTCACCTCCAAATTTAGTTTTTGTTGGTTATTTGCACATTTGCTCTCACATGATATTTTAGGAGTGATCCACCTTCCAATCTTGTGGTGTACATTATGTGAGTTGGTTCTTTATAGTTTTCTTATTTCCATTTCACTACAAATTAAGCTATATGGAATGCCTCAGAAAAAAGAGTGGGTTATTTCCTATTGTTATGAGATGAATGTGTTTGTGATCTAAATGTTTGTAGCATGGTACTACAACTAAGATTTGGTAAATAGCACCCAAACAAAAATGTGAGCTACTGAATACTTGTTATGGATTGCATTTTTTTGCGGGGTGGGATATTCCCACCATCATTGTTTCTTATTTAAATCTCAACCATAGTGAACGTTTCGGGAATTATTTAGTTGAAATAAACCTTTTATGATAACCAATCTTGTTTCTATGGTAAGCATGAGTTATTCCCTAAATGAATGTTTATTTAATAGGAAATAACATTATTGATTTCCTTTCTTCTCTGCTATTTCTAGGAAACGGGACTGCTAGGTTCCTCTTCTTTTATCTTCCTTTTGTACTAATGTAGAAGTTGCTATTTGTATTTTTTTTGAGTTTGCTTCAAATAGATTGTTGTCTTTCAGAAGAATATGTCTTTGTTTCTTATTTAAATCTCAACCATAGTGAACGTTTCGGGAATTATTTAGTTGAAATAAACCTTTTATGATAACCAATCTTGTTTCTATGGTAAGCATGAGTTATTCCCTAAATGAATGTTTATTTAATAGGAAATAACATTATTGATTTCCTTTCTTCTCTGCTATTTCTAGGAAACGGGACTGCTAGGTTCCTCTTCTTTTATCTTCCTTCTGTACTAATGTAGAAGTTGTTATTTGTATTTTTTTTGAGTTTGCTTCAAATAGATTGTTGTCTTTCAGAAGAATATGTCTTTGACAAACCATCTATTAATTGAGGAAGTGTCCGATATTGGCCTTGCACATACTTAACGTTTGTAGCATGATATGTAACTATCACATTTACACAATTTTCATGTGCGTCATTCACTAATTTACGTTTATGGGTGTTTGAAATTTCATCTAGATGTATGTCAATCCTATCTAAATTTTTTATCCTAATATGCATATTTATTTTTCCTAAAAAGGTAGCCGGTTAAAAATGAATTCTATATATGAATGTATTTTGTTAGATTCTCTGCTTTCTAACAATTAGATTTGCATTGGAGGAGTGACTAACATAGGAAGGGTGGAATTATACATACATTTACTGTACAGATAAGTAATTTAGTGTGGTAGGCTTGATTATGTATATCTCATATCTCTCTTATATTGGGTGATTCTTGAATTGAGAAGCTTATAATGTTCTATATGTAGCAGGCATTTCAAATTCATTAGCTCATGGTATTACAATGATTCTTCAAATTGTACCTATAATTTTATCTAGTTGATTATCAACTTTATTAGTACTGAAGAGTGAAAGTAAATGCAATAATCCAACCTATAAAGCATTGTAGTTTTTTGTTTGTTTCTACCATTGTATTTAGGAACTATACAATATTTTTTCAAACACATTGGAGCTGTAAGTGATAGAACTACTTATGGTCTATTTATTATGGCAGTTTTTTTTCGTCTTTTTCTATCTTTTTTATATTCCATTATCTATTTATTTTCTATACCCTCATTTTTATCAAACCTTTTCAATGTTAAAATTATAAATAATGTTTGAGGGTAATAAAATCAAAGTTTTAGTTACATGTATATGTCTAAGAGGTTATGGATGTTCTTATTCTTTCTTAGTTATGTTATGAATTTCAATCTAAAGGAGTTCTAGATATCTTATTTCACTACGAGGAGTTTGAGGCGGTTGTGATAAAATTCAATAGTACTTGCATGTACATGGTATATTCAAAACCTAAACATTGTGAAGTGTGTATCTTTATAGACCCTATAGATCCTACATTTGTGTTTTGAAATATTTGTGGTAAGGACTAAGGCTACTTGTATTTATTTTATTTTTCTTCATAGAGGAATCTATACATCTTCTAACTAGTTTTAATTCTCATTAATGAAAGAGTTTTTTAAATTAAAAAGTTGAAAATTTCTAGCAAAAATAGCTAATTCATTTAAAAACTATTTTTTTTTTTATTCTTAGCGTATGCAATTTTTGTACTCGCAGTTATAGTGACATGGATTTTTAGCTAGTTTATAGATTATATATTTTACAGAGATTATGCCAGTATGTGTAGAGTATTTTTTTTAAATATATTCCTACATATGCAATTTCAAAGCTTGTTGTAACTCATATAATTCGTAAAAAGGTGCTAGCTCAATGGAAGAGCACCTACCTTATAAGTAGGAGGTTGGTGGTTCGGTTTCACTATGCTGTAACCTGATTTTTTTTGTTTGTTTGCCAAGTTTTTTGTGATCCTCTAGGCTTGACCTGTGGATTTAGGATTTGTGACCCAAGGGCATCTAACCCATCAAAGACACTCGGGGATCAAACTCTGCTTGGGCCACACTAACCCTTAGCTGACTGTATTTTTCGGCATGTCTCCTCCCTCTATCACAAGTCACAACCACTCCTTGGTGAGGTATGATCCTATGTCACCTTGTTGATCAGGCCCATCCTCAACCGATTCTACTAGTGAGACTTGAATTATAAGCAGGGCCTAGCCCGAAGGGGTTGAGGAGATTTGACCCTGTGACCTGCCAACTTGAGAGGTACTTAACAATACGAACAAGACCAACTGAGCTTACACTTCTGGATTGCTCCCTAACATGATTTTATTAAAATATTATTATTTTTTTTTCGTTTTTATATTGATTTATTTCAATAGTGAGATATTTTTGGACTCATTTTCTTATATTGTCTCTGGAGAGATGAAAGTGAAATTTTAGTGTATTTAAACATATTTTTTTATTGTCTCTAGAGATACCATAGTTAGGATTAAAGACATATTATTTATATAAAGAAAATATATCTTTAATCCCAACTATTGTCTTTGAAGAGGAAAAAGTAAAAAAAAAATTCCCCAAAGAGAATAATCTGTGTTATATATTCTGATTATAAAGGCAATGTTTTAAGACAATAATTTAAAACACGCTTTAATACAATACATCAATTTTTTTTGTCTCAAGTTAAGACATTTTACCTAAAAATTATATGAAATGTTATCTTAAAACCCCCCTATGTGTTTTAGTGATCGAACTGAACATATCGATTTCAAAAAACCATTCACAGAATCTAGTCTAGTGATGGTAGTTTCTATCAGGGAAGATGAAGCAAATAATTCTTTGGTGTTCATGTTGCCTTTTTCTCCAAGAATGTGGTGCACAACAGGACTATATTTCATATTAATAGGATCCATAATATGGCTATTTGAGCATCAAGTAAATCCATAATTTAGAGGAAGACCCAATGACCAAGTGGTGAATCTCCTATGGTATTCTACCCACAATAATTTACTCTCAATATTTTTTTTTTTTTTTTTAAGGAAGTCGAGTACTTTTGTATTATAAAAAACAGAAACGAAGTTCTATTACATAACTATCGTAAGTTTGGGCGAAGAGGATCAAAACCGGGTGTGCAGACCCACTTTCCTCATTTCTGCCTCTATGGTAATTGAAATTAAAGAGGGAACGACTATATTGCCTGACAAAAGCGCCTCCTATGTAGCAAAATTTGCAGTGCATGGATTTTAGTGGAGTTTCTGGGTGACCGAGTCATCGGGCATGGGATCTTTCTTGGCACTTGCTTTGGTGGAAGCTGAGGCTTGGAAGCTCTGGGTGAGAGTTTTAATTTGTTCTATTGCTTCCTCTAGGTCACTGCACCTTCCCTTCAAGCTTTCTATTTCTTCCTTATGTTTCTCCAATTTCTTGCGCTTCGATCTGCTGTCGGATTCATAGTTGCTCTTCAGCTCATTGAAGTGTTTGACAAACCTGTTGATCATGACTGTGTGAGCCTTGCACATTCTGCATTCTTTGTTGAAGAGTTGTTCCATGGGTTTAATAACTCGTTGTGGCGCGCCCTGGTTACCTAGCTGATCCTCCATGATGTTGAGATGTTTGCAAAAGTATGAGAGGTGGGAAGAGAGGAGAACAACGAGGAGAAGGGGATTTAAGAGGAGAGGAATACTGGGGGAGTGAATCAAAGGGGAGAAAAGCGGATGGCGATGGAAGCTGAGAAGAGGGAGCAGCGAAACAATGGCCAAGCCTCTGCAGTTGCCCAGAAACCCGAAGTCAATAATAAAAATGAACTCAGAGCTAAAAAAAACGATTACCAATAACGTAGAGCATTGCTCTGTGTCTCTCCAGCTGTTGGCGGATTTTTGAAAGTGTCCCCGCTTGTAGATGTTGTGGAAGAACACTCGGCCTGTTCTGATCCAGAGAACCGAGCTGTGGGGCTACTGGAAGCTTCGCTTGGTGTTGAGGGCAGGGGGGCGGAGCGCCTTACTCACACAAGCACTCACAAGGAATGCACCATCACGCTCTGCATAGACCACGATTCCAGAATGAGACTTAAGGAGCAGTGCAAATCTGAGAAAGCCTGAGAAGGAAGGGGGGATATAAAGGGAGGGGGAGAAGCGATCATGATGACTGAGCGAGATTTTTTTTGCATCAGAGACCGAGGGAGGATCAGGCTTTAGATTTGAAGTGCGATCTCCAGGAGGACTGAGGGGACAGATACCTGAAAAGTCAGGATAAATTTCACGGGGAAGGTGAGGGAGGATGGCACTAAAGTAGAAGGAAATGATGGGAGGCGGGAGCATGAAGAGGGATGGAGGATCGAGGTTGAGAGGACCGATGCTGAAGTGGATTTTTTGAAAGTTTTTGAGAGGGCTGACCTGATGGCTCAACTGACATGGAGGGATCTTATGGGATTGCTCTATCATAGGTTCTGTCATCCTCACGTACCTGGCCTTGCTTCCTTTTGACTGCTTCATTTGCTAGAAAATCCGTCTCTACGTTGTGATCTCTGAGGACGTGCATGAAGGATATTTCCCCCATGTCTCTTAGATTGTCTATAATCCTTGCTCTGGTATTATTGAGGCCTTCCTTTATGAATTCTTTCCCTGTGTTCATAGATGATATGATGATGGCCGAATCCCCTAGGATGATGGTGTTCCTCAAGCCCTTTTTGGAGAGAATTGTGGAACCAAGAAGCAAACTATAAGCTTTGGCTGCATTGTTTCAAGCTTTCCCAAGACCCCATTCGTATCGACAGATAGGTACTCCATTGTGGTCTTTTATTATGCCTCCTGCTCCTGCTCCTCCAGGGTTTTTCTTTGATGCTCCATCAAAGAAGAGAGTAGGACGGTTTTGGGCGCGAATCCATTGGAGAATCTCTTCTTTGGTTCCCCTGAGCTTCCAGATGGGTTGTTTCTGGTGTGCTTTGCTCTTTGGTGGAGGATTTTGGGTGTGGAAAATGTTAAATTTATTGTACCAGTCCTTTTCCTCTTGAGTCCATCTCTTCTGATCTGGAGTAGTTATGAAGTTTGCACTCACCGCTTCGGATATGTTGGCAATGGTCTTTGCTATTATAGTGCCCGGTCTTGGTTGTATGTTGTTGAAAACATAGTTGTTCCTGGCAAGCCAGAGATTCCAGCTGAGGGTGGTAGGGATGCACTTCCAAACTCTGATTATATTGTTTTTGCCTTTTCTTTGATGAGGAAAGTCTTTTTTCCAATTTTTCTGGAGGGAGTGCACCTGTTCGTAGTTTCCTCGGGCTTCCAGGGGGCTTGCAAGCTAATTCCAACATTTCTAAGCCAATGGGCAGAGGAGCAAGGAGTGTTGTATAGACTCCTCCTCTGCTTTGCAGAAGCAGCAAATCGAGGGGCCTTGGATTCCTCTCTTCCTCAGGTTTTCTGCTGTTAGAATTTTCCCTTTTAGAAGGGTCCAGTTGAAGTGTTTTACCTTGGGAATGCATTCTGACTTCCAAGTAGCGATGTGGAGGTTCCAATTGGCTGTAGGATTTCTGTTTCGGAGAGATTTGTACCCTTCTCTAACTGAGAATGGCCCTCCACATGAATCCCAGATGTATTTATCTTCTTTCTCTTTATTGACTGGTGCTATTCCAGAGAGGGAAGACTTTAGGTTGTACCATAACTCCTTGAGATCCTGGGGTAGCTGCAACTCTTTCCAGTCTCTCCATCTATTTTGATTCCAAGAGGAGATGTCGTACAAAGTGGTTATCGTTCGATCTTCCATCCAATCCTGTAAAGGCCTGAGCTCTTGCAGTAGGTTCCTTGGATTGGAGTTCATTATTGTATCTGCCCAAATCTTGGTGTCCTTTCCGTTGCCCGAGAGCTTAGAGACATTTTCTCTGAAGTGGGGCAGAACTTTCTTAATTAAACGCCACACCGGAGTGTAGGGTCTGTCTATTATGGGGTCATTGAGGATGTTGGAGTTTGGGCCGCTGAGGTATTTTATTTTTATTGTCTCCACCCACCACGATCCCTTTCTTGAAATGATCTTCCAGATCAGTTTGAGCCACAGAGCCTGATTAGAGAGACTTGGGATTTTTATTGAGAGACCTCCTTTTTCATAAGGGAGGGTGACTTGGCCCCAGTTGACTAAGTTGAAATTCTTTGTGTCCTGCTTTCCTCCCTGCCAGAGGAAGCTTCTCATTATGAGTTCCATATGTTTGTGGATGCTTGCAGGAGCCATAATTACCGCATATTGGTAGATTGGAAGCCCTGAAAGGACAGCCTTTATGAGGATAGTTCTGCCTGCTAGGTTTATCCAGGAGACTCCCCAACTCTGGAGGAGGCTTCTCATCTTCTCTATGTGTTTTGTCCATACCTTTGCTTTGATGTGCTCCTTCGCCAGGGGTAAACCCAAGTAAGAGAAAGAACTCCAGTTTCTTTGGAGAGGGATGTCTAAAATTTGGGATATACTTTGTTGTATCTGGTATGGCACGTTCCATGTGTAGATTTTACATTTCCTGTTGTTTAATTTACCACCAGATACCTGAAGGAAAGCATCCAAAACTCTTTTGAACCTCCTCGCCATCAAGCTGGAACCTCCCCCAATTAAAAGAGTGTCATCCGCGAATAGCAAGTGATTTATCTCCTTTATTCCTCTTTCAATGCTTATCCTCGTTATCTCTCTCTTGAGGCGGAGATTTTCTAGGTGAACACTTAGAGTTTCCGCCATGATAATGTAAAGGAAAGGGGATAGTGGGCATCCTTGCCTTAGACCCCTGGAACTTTTGAAGAAATTGCTTGGACGACCATTGATCAGCGGGGCGGTCCACGGGTTGGAGATACACCCACTTATGATGCCGATTATATTGGAGGAGAACCCGAATTTTTTTAAGGCTGCTCTAAAGAAGGAATGGTCCACTCTGTCAAAAGCGTTAGCAATGTCCAGCTTGATGATCATTCCTCATTCTCCTTTGTTGAGACTGATGTGAATGGCTTCCTGTATAAGAATAACATTGTCTATAATCTGCCTCTTTGGGACAAAGCCACCCTGGTTCTCGGAGATTATAATAGGAAGAAGATTCTTGAGCCTGTTGGCGATAATTGTTGTTTTGATCTTATACGAAACATTGCACAGTGATATGGGGCATAATCTATCAAATTATTTGGGGTTTGCTTCCTTGGGAATCAAGGCAATGTGAGAGGACTTAGTGTTGTCCCCCAGCTTGTGCTTTCTGAAGGTGTTTTTCACCATTCTCACAAAGTCCTTCCTTATGGTTTCCCAATGCTGCCTGTAGAATGCAACTGAAAAGCCATCCGGCCCCGGAGCCTTGTCTTGTTGCATGCTGAAGGTAGCTTCTCTAATTTCTTCTTCTGTGGGGTCTTGCTCCAACTTGCTGTTATGTTCCTCCTTTATTTTGCTCTCTAATACACTGAGAAATGCTGCGCTATCGTTTTGTTGGGGATCTGCTGTGAGGAGAGCCTTGAAGTCTTCAAAGGCTGCGTTTTTTATCTTTTCTTGCTCCTTCAATTCTCTCCCATCCACTTCAATTTTATCAATTTGGTTTCTGGCTCTTCTAGTCTTGATATTATTGTGTAAGAAAGAGGTGTTCTTGTCCCCTGCTTTCAACCATAGGCAGCAGGATTTCATTCTTTGTTCCTCTTCCTCCACACGATTTTTCCTATATAGCTCCTTAAACATGTTTTTTTCCTTTTCTATGTCTTCTGCTGAGTGTTGAGCTTGTTCTTTTTCCTTATGCCATCTCTCCATTTCCAATAGCAGGTCGTTTTTCTTTTTTCTTTTGGTTCTTGCCATCTCTCTCGCCCACTGCTTTATAACTATCCTTAATTGTTTTAGTTTCGTTTCCCACACATAGTGTGGTGAGCCTGATACTTCTTTTGCCCACTGATTTCGCA
The DNA here is from genome assembly GCA_000404065.3 of Pinus taeda. NCBI lineage: Eukaryota > Viridiplantae > Streptophyta > Pinopsida > Pinales > Pinaceae > Pinus > Pinus taeda. The sequence goes on along the minus strand of APFE030698810.1, from coordinate 56,640 downwards.
CAAGAGAGCGGAATTCTTCATGGCTGTCCCAGGACTTGTTGTATTTGAAGGGAAGGGGGCCTAAATTTGTTTCTTTATCCAGAGAGAGGACCACCGCTTTATGGTCTGAAGCTGTTCCGTGGATTATGTGGCTTCTAATTTCTTGAAAGTTGCTGGCCATCCCTTCTTGTATGAGAAACCTGTCCAACCTCTCTTTTATATTGTGAGAACCTGCTCTCTTGTTGGTCCAAGTGTATTTACCATTCGACAAAGGTGTGTCGATCAGGTTGAAGAGCTGGATGATTGTTTCTAGCTTGTCTCTCGATGAGTCTGGGTGGAAATTACCACCAAATGTTTCCTCCACCTGCCTAATTAGGTTCATGTCTCCCCCAAGGATTATTAGACTGCTCTGAATGGAGGAGAGATCTGCTTCTAAGGTATTCCAACAGCTGATTTTATCTCTGTAGTGGTTAGGTGCATATATGTTATATATGAAGTAGACCTCTTGTGTTCTCTTGTTCCTTAAATCTGTTCTGATCCACCAGTTGCATAGCTGTGAGTTGCTGATTTCCCACTTATTTTTATTCCATAATGTGCCTATTCCCCTTGAGGCCCCATCTGAGCCTTTTGATGTGCCTGAGTAATTTTTGAATCTTTGTGTTTGTAAAGTGAAGTCCTTCTCGGTAGTTTTGGTCTCCTGGATTAGGAGAATGTCTGGCTGTTCCTGATTCAGAAGGTCCTTGATTGCTTTCACCTTTAGGGAAGAGCCCATCCCCCTACAATTCCAAGAGACGAAATTCATTATTTACCGATTGTTGGGTGGAGTCCTGCTTTCTCCTTGGTCTTTTCACCATTCCCTTTTAACTTGCCTAAAAATGAGTCCATGTGTTGCTGAGTGCCGGTTGCCATCTCCTTAACAGCTGCTTCATCTCTCAGTTCTTTGTTCGATTTTCTGCCAGCTTTTCTCTGAGGGTCTGAAGGCTGATTCACTTCTTTTGCCTTGTTTCTGGTGAGGATTCTCTCAATGGTGGGAGTAGGAGAGAGAGGAGGGATGGAGCGAGGAGAAGCTGGGCGAGGGGATTGAGGAGGGGAGGAAGAAACTTCTGCTGATAAAGATTCAAAGGGGTTGAGAGAGGAGGGGAAAGCTGAGGGACGAGGGGGAGGAGGAGGGGGAAGACTTGATGTCAGAGGTGCGGTGGAGCTAGTTCCCGGGTTATGCTTTTTCCTTTTAACTTGTTCCCAAGAACCCCCTGCATTTTCCTCATTATGCTCTACATCATCTACTTTTAGCTTACTACATCTATTGGTGAAATGGCCGTACTCGTGACATACCTTGCATTTAAAGGGTAGTTGTTCGTAATCCAGCTGCTGGATGTGCATCCATTGATCCACCTTTAATTTGATTGCTTCTGGCAGTCCTTTCCCCAGGTCGACTTCCACACAAATCCTTGCGCATGCATGCATGTTCTCCCTTGGTTCTGATCTGTTTATGTATTTTCCGACTGCATTACCGATTGCTTTAACGGATTCATCCCCCCAGCAGTGAAGGGGCAGATGGGGAAGGCGCACCCACACAGGAATGGCACTTGGGATGTCCATTTCCGGGTCGAAATCTGGGGTCCATCTGTTCAAATAAAGCCCTCTTGTGTCCATGAAGTAAGGGCCATTGCGGAAAATGAGGCTCTTGTCTTCTTTTGACTTGAACAGGAAGGTGAAGTATCCTCTCCCGCAGAATCTGATAGCGATCTTTCCCTGAATCATTGAGCTCCAGTTGCGCTCCACTCATTTTTGAACAGTGCGAGGAGAAGGCCAAAGACCTGTGAACTGTCCAACAAGTCCTCTTTCTGATAAAGCTATTGCCGATTTTCTAGGAAGGGAAGGAGGAAGGATAACCTCAGGGATCTCATCCAATTTTTTTATGAACTTCGAAAGAGCGGGATGGGGTCTGGCTTCAAAAGGTTCCGACAAGAGCGAAGCAAAAATTTCCTCAGCGGACTCAGAGGCCGGAGGCGGGGAGGCGGAGCCTGCCATTGCAGGCCCGCTGGGGAAGATAGGGGGGCGCTAACCTTTAAGCGACCATAACCCCGCTGAGGGCGAGGCGGAGGCAGAAGAAGGCGCCCAGAACAGCACGGGGCAGGCAGAATCTAAAGAAAGCAAGGCCAATGCGTGAGGCGGGACAGGGATCGGGGAGGGCAGCAGCGCCCCTGCCAGGCGGAGCCTGGAGATGCAGGCGCAGGCTAGGTTAGGCTCCAAGTCGCAGCGATCGGGTCCGCAGTCTTTATTTGCTTATTTATTCTTCTCTCAATACTTATCCATGAAAGATGCACCATTTTATTTATGTTTACGGCAACTAAATTCTCCAGTAAGATAACTTTTCATATTTTTCATTTTCGTTATTGTTCTAGGTTTTCTTTCTTGATGTTAGTTTTCTCTCACAGTAAGAAATTTTCCTTCCCTTTGAATTTCTTTTTTTGTTCTCTAGTTTGAAAAATAAAGAAGAACAATGTCATTATCTACATGGATTTAGATGAAGTTTTCTCTTCTTGTTTGTAAAATATACTTCAGAGGAGAAGTTAGTGAGAAATTTGTCTCAATTGGTTCTTGTAATCTCGCTATTTGCAGTTGTAATTTTAACATCCAGCTAAACAACTTGTTTGACATCTATTGTCACAGTAGAAAAATTGAATCCTATTGTTAAAGATGTTAAATGCCTACATGTCTATCGAGCAACCGTAGGGCATCAAAAAGGTTCTCTTGCTAGTGAATATCTACAAGAGGCATTGTACATAGCCAAGAAAGTCATAGCAAAGTTCATGCCATTTTCGACGAGATTCCTTATATCAACATTTTCCTAGTTTCACATTACGGATATATAATGGTTGGGTCTATCTACAAGACTGGGGTTTTATATTTGTATTTTTCTTCAGATATAAAAAAATAAATTCAAAATTCAAATATCTAAATGACTTATATATATGGCTAGTCTCTCACGATCAACAATTTTGCATAGGTATTTCCCAAAAATGTTCCTCTGGTCTCTGATATTTCAGTGTTGTTCTATCTCTTTTAGAGGGTAAAAAATTACAATGAATTCAATCCAAGTGCTTGAATAACACCAAATGCATAAATTCTTGAGGAAAAGTAGGTTCCAATAGGTTAATCATGCAAAGTTTCTATGGTCTATACTTGATCACTAGATCTGTTTCATTAGTAGCTTTGACTATATTATTTTCCTTGCTTCTCTGTAATTATATGAGGGAGCCTAATGTGAAGGATAATATTGATAATGAGGTCGGTGATCCATCGACAAGAAATTCATTGAAGAGGCCATTGAAACCGTTCAAGGAGAGTTCAACCTCACATTAGGGGAATTTTGAGGTGAAAAATGGACCTCAAAAAAAATTATACAACCAAAATAAACCTTATAAGAAATAATAGGATCCAATATGGTGATGTCAATCATGGGGATGATTCACCATTTTTGAAATAAAAAAAGTAAAAATATTAAAAATAATTAATCAAATAAATAAACTACTTTTTCAACTCATATTTTCAACTTATCTCCCTATGGTTTTACTCACATTTCGAGTGGGTGAACTAATTAGATGCATAATCTAATTCTTCATCCAAGGAGTATTTATGTTTCTATGTTTAATTCTTTCTCTCGACCTTTCTACGAAAAAATGAGAAATACATGAAAAATGTGATTACAATCACGCCTTTTTATGTATTCCTCATTTTTCGAGTAGTAGGGTCTATCAAAAGAATGAAACATGGGTGCGCCTTAGATAAGGAATTAAAATTTTCATCCAATGAGTTCTCCCACTCAAAATTTGAAAAAAGTGGGTGATAAGTTGAAAATACGAGTTAGAAAAAATAACTTTTTCTTTTTTTCTCAATAAAATTTGATAATGTAATCTAATTTTATTTTATTATTTTATAATATTGTTATGAGGCCTATTTTAAACGTCAGAATTTATGTAATGTATGTCAATCAAAAGTATCATAAATTAGCCTTAACCAGAAAAAAAAATCCATTATCTCTGACACATTTCACAAATAACGCTTCAGCTCTTGGAACAAATCCTTTCAGCACCAGCACCAGCACCAACACCAACACCAACACCAACCCCAACCCCTGCGCCCGCACCTTTTGGGAAAAACTTATCTATCATGGATCATGAACATCTTGTTGATGTCGATGTAAACGTAACTACGTGCACTTGTTTGATACACCTAATCATCTAACAAAAGAGGTTCATAAGGCACACTACGATGAGTTGAGACTCACACCCAAAAACTCTTGCATATACATGCCAAACCTTCTATTTGGACTTTATATAATGGGATTTCTCTTACTTTTCTTTAATCGAATTTATCTTTTGAAGTTCTCACGATTTAGTCATCTCCTTCATCTTGTACATACTATAATAGAATACATGCGCAAGAAAATAAGTAACCATGTTAATATTGGTATGACCCTACATAAGCCATTTGTTTCTACACAGTGAAAGTGAAAGAGCTTACAAGTTAAATAGATGCATGATAATCACTATTTAGAAAATTTATGATAAACTTTATGTCGGATCTTATTAGTTAAGGAGATGTAAAATAATCACTATTTTAGAAATATATATGATAAAATTCATCGCATTCTTGGGAGTGATTTGGACGTACAGTTCCTAACTAGTCCAAAGTAAAATAGTAACCTTTTCAGTTACAATGTGTTAATATTTAGTCAAAATGCTTAGGTTTTTCAAATGTTTGGGAGACCTACTTAATTTGCTTTGGATACCTACTTAATTTTTTTATGATCAAAACGCTTACGCTTTTATAAATTTTTGGGATAGCTGCTCTAATTTTTATAAATTTTTGAAATACATGTAAAGGGGACATTTTTGCACACTTGCGTTATTTTTCATAAATTTTTGAAAAAGGGAACTTTTTCATAAATTTTTGAAACGGGGAAATTATTTTTATGTTAATATTTGAGAATGATTATAAGTTAATAATGGTATTTTTTAATGATAAAGAAAAGTACCTATAGAAATATCGAAATAATTGAGATACTTTTATAATCAATTAAATATGACATAAGAAAATATTAAAAAATAAAAAGTTGAATCGATTTAAACAATTGATATAATTTTACACTCAAATAAATATAACATAACAAATTAAAAAATAAGAAAGAATTGATTTTTAAATATATATATGTTTTATTTATAGAATTTGTCTATTCTGGTATGAATTTGAATGTGTATTTTATTTATTAGGGTAAATATAGCTATATGTTTTTATAAGTATATAGATTGGAACACTTAGAATTTGATTAAAAAATTAAATTTTATAATTAAATTAATTAATTAATATATATATATATATATATATATATATATATATATTTATTTATTTATTTATTTATTTTAATGTGAGATATAACTTATTTTAAAAATGATCAAGTTAATTATAGTATAAATAAAGTCCTATACATTTTAGGATTTTGATATATGTGAATAGAAAATTATATTAAAAATAGTAAGAATTATTATGATTATTTTTATTATTAATTTAAATTATATATTTGGAATTTTATAGTTTACTTTGGTGTATTTTTCATTTCATCATCGTGTATTTGTGCAAACTATACAAAAGTAAGGTCAAAGATAAAATGAGGATTTAATCTATTGCGATCCAAGCTATTAGGTTTTCTACTGAAAAACTAAATTTAAGGAAACCAAGACACTCAATACATAACATAAGGTTGATTCTCTTGTCTAAAAAATGAAATGAAAGAAATAATGAGTTAACAAAGACATGTTGACATTTTGTTTAGTGTATTCGACATGTTGTCTCAATTTGATGCTCATAGGTTACCAAGTGTGACAAACACATATTTATTACATTTTGATAATTGTTAACCTTTATGATGTCTTGTTTTGTTTGATAATAGGTAATTTATTCATATATAGAATAAAAATGGTTTTAAATGATATTTCAATGCCAAATGTTGTAAAATGATGCATTGTCAATTAATTATATATAGGTTGATTTTCGTTATTGTAAAACAAAATCATTAAATATATGCATTTTGTTATTTTAAATTACTAAGAATTTCGAACCATAAAAATAGACACCATGATTTTTTATAGCAATTTAAAGATGTATGTACATTATATTACAGCACCAGTGCTATAATTATGAAAAGTAGCATCACTTTAAACAATTATATATACCATTTAAAATATTATGATGCACATATGTATGAAACTCACCAGTGCTCAAAGTAGATTAACCACACCAACGATTTTGAATAAACAAAACACACTAATGCTTTATAATTTTTTATTCACCCATGCCTTAACTTAAACAAAGATGAGCGCATGTGATTTTGGATTGATGGTCAATGCGTGCACTACCAAGGTATTCGTTGTGGCATGTCATTGATTCAAGTGAACCATAGTTTAGTCGACAAAAAAAACTACATATTTAGGGATGATGCTTTTATACTCTTAAAGTGTAATGGTGTGCTAAACATGTATTAAACTTTAATTTTTTTAAAATAAAAACTCTAAATGCCTATGCTTAAATGTTATCCCAACAACATTGTGTTATAAGACAAAACATAATGACATATTGCATATTATTTATGAGCATAGATGCACCCTGTTACTAATTGACATATCCATTGCTTAATACTTGAACGAGAACTTGTACTTTTTGTTAAGCCTAAATAGGTATAGACATTATAGAGATATACTCATGTGTTATCAAAAAGTTCACTGCAAACAAATCCTTTCTATAACCTCTAGGTGCCCTAATTTTTCTATTTATAAGTGGAATTTGTTCAAAATTTCTCCCAAAGTTGCTTGCTGAATGGAAAAGATTGTGACACAATACTTTTTGAGAATCCTGGAAGCACATTACTAATTGAGAGGGGCATATGGTTATCATATATCCTTCATACAATAATAGTCATAAAATAGCAAGAAGGGGGATCAAAAACCATTGTTATTGTTGTCTTTCTACTAAGAGCAAGATGAGATTTGAGATCCATGTGATCAATACTCTTGCAATTCAAATTGATAAACTAAAGGTCTACAATTGCATTTTTCCTTAGTTGAGGAAGTTTGATAAGTATTAGATCAAGCTTTGATCCATTTTCATCATTTGTTAGGTGATTTTAGTCATGGAGATAGTTGATATTTGATGCATTACCTATGAATTTCTAGTGTGTGTTTCTTATGCAACCTGAGTAGATTGATTCCCTTAATTCCTAGTACAAGGATACCCTGTCCAAATATGCACTCAAAGTACTAGAGGGAATTTGGATAGTTTGAAGGACCAGAAAGCGAAGAAGGGGTCCCATCTCTTTGTTTGTGTAAGTTGAGCAGGGCAGATACAATGGACAAAAATGGTTGTGGTTGTAGGTGAATTTGTTTCCTGAAACTTACCTATGTTTGAGATGCCTTCATTGAGAAAGAGCCTTGTGTGTAACTAAGAAAGAGAGAGTATATATGTCGGTGGATCCTTTGCCTGAGACTGGGGTTGATTGTCATGTTGATATATGCATGAACAGGGCATGTTGATGACTGGATGGAAAATTTCCTTGTTGCATCGAGTTGGTTACAATGATATAAGCTCTCTTATTGTGTACTTTTATGCTTATCAATATGTTTATGTTTCCTTGAATGATTGTACGCTTTCCTTTGCATTATGATCATGATGGATGTCTTAGTATATTGTCTATGGGTATCATGCTTCTTGCCATATATCTTGATTGGATGGTTGTAATGGGAAACCTATAGTATGGATTAACTATGCCTTCCTTCCCATAGAGACATGTTTACTTTCAATATTTATATACAAGAGACGGATTAATTTGATCGCTGATGTTGGGATATGGAAATTCATCGAATGGGGTAGACTTACATAGTTCAAAGAGATTTGTATGTCTAACTGCATTTTATTTTTGGGTAATCTGTTGCCACCAAGGTAGTTTGCAAATCTATCTTTTTAATTTTCAAAATTCAAAATTTTTGGTTAACTTCGATATCTTTAGACTATTGTAACTTCATTGATTTCAAACAATTATGACAAAATCTTAGTGACCTTGTTATATATGTTCCTACAGAGGTTCATGGCCTAATTATTTCATATGGAAATTGATTTGGAGGTTTAGAGCCCATATGTATCCTCCCTTTGGCCCTCATATTTCCCTTGATGATGATAATGAGCTAATTCCTTGCTGTTATATCAAGGTCTTATTCCTTTTATTCCTTTATCCTAACGTTTATTGATCATTCTTTTTTAATTATTTCCCATGTATCTCTAAGTTTATGTTACATTATGTTTTTGGAGAAAGCTTAGTTACTCCTACAGGTTCTCATTGTTGATTGTATGTTATATTTTACTTTCATTAGTTGATTGACCTAAAATTTGTCATTTGTAGGACGTGAATATAATTATGATATTTCTCATTTAATTTTTTCACAAAACAAACTGAAAATCATAGTTTTGTTGGAATTTCTTTGGATGGTTATCCTATTGTTTAATTAGTTAGTTACTTTTTTGGGTTGTTATAGAGCTTCCTTGATTGGGAGTTTATCCTCTATATGGAGTTATTATGCAAATGGAAGGACAACAATAGAGTGTACACCCATGTTATGAGTTGTTGCTTGTTTTTGGTTAAACTTAGTTAAATAAACAAATTGATGCCAAAACGTTAATGTGTTTATTATCAATTGATTTTTCTTGTGGCTTGTGAACCTACTCAATGTTTTATGCAGAGATGACATATTTGCGAGGTTCAAGGATGTTTTCTATAAAAAAAAATCTAAGGAACTATTTTCCATTTGATAGTTACTAATCACCATGGTCTCAATTTATAGTCTTTATGTTATCAGGAAATCTAGTGTCCACTCGGAGCTGCTAGTCCCACTAAGACTGGTAGCTATCTTAGAAACAGACAAACAAAAACTACTTTCGCTTTCCTTTATGAGAAGTAGATAAGAGGGGAACAAAGGACGCCAACCTCAGTCTTGCGCTTGGTTCCTTGCTTAGTTCCTCTCCCTTCTGACAGATCTTTGCTGCTCCTCTTTCGTCTACCCAGCTTCAAAGAGCACCTATGGAATCCAAGCATCATAATACTATTGAAGAACAAAGATCTACAATCATAAGAAATATAGGACCAGATATGTATTGGCCACACAAATTCATATATCATCGAACATACAAGAATGTGGAGGAAAACTTGAATAGCTTTATTAATATCAAGAATAGCAAAGAGGATTACAACCAATTGTTCTGACCCAGCATCATCCCTTCTTCACCTCATGAAAAGCTTAGATCACCCAACATTATGATATTGCACCAGGAAACCAACAACACTTCCTTACAAAGATACAAGATTCAACCTCTGGATCTTTGTAATGAAGGATTCATATATAGATGATTGCATGGGAGTGAGTCAACTTCTGGGATTTTGATTAGTGTCCTCTCTATGATAGTTCTTGATTCCACTTGGAGATTGATGATCGCTTACTCATCCCTAGGCGAATTCATAGAGGCAAGTCTCACAAGAGAAGTTTTTGGAAGATTCCATGATGATCGACCTTGCAAACTGTCTCTACCATTTGTCTACTCTCACCCAGCACACCCTACAGAAGGGCTTTCCGGTATGCATCGCACCCTTTACACTGAGTAGGGGAGATGCATCACAACCTCTGCACTGGGCAGTCTGTATGGTCGAGTTTTTACCAGTTCTGAGTAGTTTTCTATGGAGAACTTCTGGGACATGATGTAATCAGCTGACCTTGTTCTTTTAGGGCATGAAGCAACACTTTTAGGGACTTAGGAGCCCTTGGTTTATGGACATGTATGATTGGGTTTGCAGTGCCCAAAAATGTCTATAACAGTTGCCCCCTAAAGCATGAGGTCGTTAATCTTTTGATATCATGTGAAAGGCTTTATCGTGAGGATTTGAAGCTTTTTCGAGCTAGAAGGCGACCTGTAATAAGATACAAGACAATACATTATATTCATAATATTTTTCATGATCTGGCTAAGGCGGGCATTCCCATGCTCAACTTTATAAGTTCATTTTCATGTACATAGGACAGACAACCGTCTATGTAGCAGACTGATGATTCAGACAATGTCATCATCCTTTGATTCGGATGATCATCTATTCGGGTGTGATGTACATTTGATGTCTTTATACACCTGAATATATCACAGCTCGAATGGATGAAACTAGATCCGGGGTCTTCAAACTCATTCAATCTTCACTCGGAGTACAAGTCGATCCATGTGAAGGATGTTCTAGAGTCGAACATGGAAAGACATCGCTTGATTACCAGCCAATGACGTAAGTTGTTAATAGGCGTGAGAGGAATCACCAATAATGATGATGACCCTCAAGGTACTGCAGTACAATTCGTGTGGTGTGAAAAATGGAATTGGCATCGAACACCACGAAAAATCTTTCGGTCGAAGGCCATTGATGTAAACCTATCGCTAGAAGTGAGAAACTTGCCATTGAGGCATGCAAGCTTCAAAGTACTAAAAGGGTTGTTCCTAGGTCGACTTCTTGGATAATGAGCTAATGTCGACAGGAAGCGACCCAACGTAGGAGGGCCTTAATGAATCCCACATCTACGACATGGAACAGAGCAGATTATTTTTGAGGTGAAAAAAATCTGATGATACAAGGTTCAGGGTGGCAGTCATGAAAGAATGGAGCATGAATGCATTGCAGTGGATGAGACACAGGTGAATTCTCTGAGCGACTTCTCTTGAACATAACGTTGACACTGAAAATGGATTGGTAGCGTTAACCCCAGAGATGGATGGTGTGATGGATCAATGGTGATATGACTGATGAACGGAATAACCCAACCCAACTCAGACATGGAGTGAAAATGTCATGTTCAAGAGTGACTTGCTACCAATAAAGTTTCTTCAAGTTTTCTTCACAATTTTTCCCCAGTCATTGTTGACCAATACCTCTTTATTTTTATCAATCTTGAGGAGGATAACATATGCTTGTTCTATAATCCGCCCTTTGGGTGAACCCCTCGCTATGTTTTAACGAGCCTAGCGACAGTGAAACTCATTCTCGTCCATTTGGACAAGTTTGTCGCTATTTATTTTAACGAGTTTAATGACAATGATAACTCGGTCCACTGAATCAATCTACAACTGTAAAATTTGATAGAGAGTTAACGAGTGAGAGTGTTCATGGCGGCCGCTAGGGTTTGAGTTTCCTGTGACAAGCGCAGGCTCTGTCCCTCTGCACTTGCAGTATCGACAAGCCTAATCCTTCCGTTGTAGTCAGTGGGCAAGGACAGATCTAGATTTTCCAATGTGCTCATACCATTGGAGGGCTGGAAGTGGTATTCTCTCGTTTCGCAACACTGTATCGCAAAGGTCAAGAGCTGACTTACCGAATGGAGGCAGAGGGGTCCAGTGGGGCCCCTACTTTCAAACAAATAATCATGCATAAGCAGAGGCAAAATAAGAACGAAGGGGTCAGGATTTCTGGGCTTGACAATAACAAGCAGATTGGCAGAAGGAATAAGGAGAAAATACAAGGGGAAACGGACAAGCCAGGCAGAACAACGGGAGGCACAGGCACAGTGGGTGAAAGCCTGACACGAACTAAAGACAAAATCCCCTCAATAATTAAATCATCAGAAAATGAGGAAAGACAAGATGATGAAGACAGGGAGCAGACAGACAATAGGCAAGGAAAGCCGGAAAAAGAGGGGGAGCCAAGCACAAACCCCAATAAATATGTTTCATCAAATGGGGTCTGCAAACCAAAAAAGACCAATAACCTAAGGGTAGTTATAACTGACCTAGAGATTTAGGCATACAGAGAGCACATGGTAGAAAAGGCTATCATTTGAAAATTTATGGGCATATGGCCATCCGAAAGGACTCTTTTCCATTGGATTAAACAACAATGGAAGCCAAGGGGGGATGTTAAGCTCCATTTGGGAGCCAAGGGTTTCTTCATAGTTGTTTTCTCCAATCTAGAAGACAAGGATAGAATTTTTGAGGGTGGCCCATACTTTTTGGCTTCAGCTGGTCTGTACATGCGACCATGGAAACCAAAATTCGCCCCGGAGAAAGAATCTTTCATTCAAGTCCCAGTCTGGATTCGTTTGTTCTCTCTCCCAATAGACTACTGGGGTCTGAACGCCTTGAAACAAATTGGTGACAAGTTGGGAGCATTTGTTATACTTCTTACACCAGAATATGTGTTGAAATGGACGTTTCCGGGGCACTGCATGAGGGGATCTGGCTGGAATATAGGGACAAGGACTACTTTCAGGCTATAGATTATGAGCAGATTCCCTTCTGGTGCCGCAAATGTTATGAACATGGGAATTTGATGAGACACTGCCCTATGATCAGGAAGGAAGCAGAGACCAAAACAACACAAGCCTACAAAGACAAAGAGACCTTCATAAAACCTAAGTCTAGATAGAGAGCTAACAAAAGGAAGAATTACAAAGGAATTACAGATAGGAACAACCACAACAACCCTTTTTTGATCTTAGATCCTGAAACAGACTCGGAGGACAAGCAAAAAACCCTAACATCAGATGTAGATCATGACGAAAAGGAAAAACCAACCACGGAAGGAATGCATGAAGGGGACCTTAACAATGAAGTTCAAATACAGGAGAGAACAGAGGAAACAGAAGAAGAAACTAACATGCTCACCAGTGGTGGCGAAAGTGAGGATCAAGAATGGGAAGAGGCACTAGCTAGGGAGGGGATGAACCTACCAAGTAATCGCTGAGAACTGGAAGTCTCGAGGAATAGAGAACGTATCGGAAGAAGAAATCAGGAAGGTAAATGACCTGTTCATAGCAAGGCAGAAAGTAGAATTAGAAAAGCAGAATAGGAAGCTAGGTGTAGTAAAAGGCAATAGCTTACATTCGAAAAGTCTTTTATAGAAATCATCTAGTTCAAAGCAAAAGAAAAGAAGAGGCCGTAGAACTAGTGGTGAAGTCCTACAGGAACTAGGCATGATCATGATAAACTCGAGGAAGATGAAAGCGCTTAGCGCTTTCCAGTCCTTCCAATGAAAATCAGTTAAACATGAAGATTATCTCATGGAATGCAAGAGGGCTTAACAGCCAGGCAAAACAAAGAATCTTAAAGCGGAAAATTCAGATATACAGATCGGAAATTATGTTCTTACAAGAAACTAAATGCAGCAGATCTAGTATCAACAGTCTTTGCACGAAGCTGGGGAGAAATATAGAGGTTTTAGAGATTGAGAGATAGGGACGAGAAGGTGGCCTTGCAACCATCTGGGACACAAAGGAAATCCAGATGTTATCAGCTGAGGCGAATAAACACTTCTTAGCGGTGGATTTCCAACCCATAGGTAACTATGGATCTTTCCTTTGTATCAATATTTATAGTCCTCAGAAATTAGAAGACAAAATAAAATTTTTAAATGAATTAACCAGACTTATTAATAGACATCCAAGGTCTAAGTGTATTCTGGGGGGCGATTTCAATATGATAACCACCGTTCTGGAAAAGAAAGGGGGTCTCAGGAAACTCAATAGGGATGCGGAAGCCTTCACAGGTTTCATTGAAACTGTCAAAATGGTAGACATACACCCCAAGAGTGGCATGTTCACCTGGAACAACAAAAGGGGAGGAGAAAGGTTGATAGCTTCTCGCTTGAATAGATTTTTAATCTCAGAAAGCATTATAATGGATGGTATAATAGCAGAATCAGATATCCTTCCGAGTGGTGGGTCAGATCATTGGCCAATTTTGCTTATTGTTGAAGTTCAGGGTACCCCAAGGAATAAACCATTCAGATTTGAAAAATTTTGGTTAGACAAACCTAACTTCCTCGAGATGGTAAAAAAATGGTGGTCTAAACCTTTGGAGGTGAGAGGCTCCAAAATGTTTAATCTACAAAAGAGGCTGAAAGCAACTAAAGAAAACATAAAAGATTGGAACAAAATGGTTTTTGGAAATATATTCTAGGAAAAATCCATTCTAGAGAAAAAACTGGAACAGATTCACAGAAATGGAGCAGCACGCTACCAAAGTATCGAAGCGATTGAGCAGGAAAGAGATGTCTCACAACAGTGGCACAAAAGATGCATACGAGAAGAGATTCTTTGGAAACAGAAATCTAGAATCCAATGGCTAAGAGAGGGGGAGCATAACACAAAATATTTTCATAGGTCGGCGCTAGACCATAGAAGTACTAACAGAATGCTCGAGTTGAAAAACAATGCAGGGGAGATATTAAAGAATCATAATGACATATCTGCTTTTCTCTCGGATCACTTCAACTCAATTGCACAGGAACCGCCTATAAATAGAAAGGAGGCTATCAAGGAACTTACAACAGCCATTCCTAAGTCTATTACTTCATATCAGAATTGGGCCCTATGCAAGGAAGTCTCTATGGATGAAGTGGAGGAAGCAATTAGGAGCATGCCTAATGATAAAGCCCAGGTCCAGATGGATTCACCATCAATTTCTACAAGGCCTGTTGGAACAATGTCAAGCAAGAGGTATGGGAGGTAGTGGAGGATTCCAGACGCTCAGGAACCATTCTAAAATCCCTCGAATCCACCTTTCTAGCGCTCATCCCTAAGGTTGAAGAAGCAAAGACACCTGATAAGTTTAGACCCATTGCCCTATGTAATTTTATGTATAAAATTATTTCAAAAGTCATAGCAAATAGATTAAAGTCGATGCTTCCTGGTATCATCTCGGAAGAGCAATTGGGCTACGTTGAGGGTAGACAAATTCTAGATAACATCTTGTTGGAACAGGAGATGATTCACTCGCTTCATTCGAGAAAATAAGCAGGAATGCTAATGTAATTGGATTTATCAAAAGCTCATGACAAAGTAAGCTAGACATACCTTGAAGCTGTTTTGGATGCTTTTGGCTTCTGCAGGACCTGGATCAAGTGGATACTTGCTCTCATCAAATCTCCAAGATATGTAATCCTTGTCAATGGTGCTCCATCTACTCCTTTCACTCCCTCGCGGGGAATAAGACAAGGGGACCCCCTGTCCCCTTTCCCATTTGAAATCCTAATGGAAGGTCTAAGCCGAAACTATAGACAAGAAGAAAGCAGAAGGATCTATAAAAGGTATGCAACCAATAAGATCGCTACCAGCCACCACACATCAATAGTTCGTGGACGACACCATGTTAAATGGTACCCGCACAATAAAGGAGGCTATGGCTTACAGGGGTATCCTTGATCTCTTCAACCAAGCTTCTGGCATGGAGATTAATTTTTCTATGTCCACTATTTTCTTTTTCAAAACTCATCCGGCAGTTCAAGCTCACTTGTCCCAGCTTCTTGGATTCAGGATTGGCTCCCTACCCTCGAAATATCTTGGGGCTCCTCTGACTCTGAAACCTTGGCAGAAAATTCACTGGGAGAAAGTTCTAGCCAACATGAAGAAAAAGTGCTCACATTGTATGAACAGAGCCCTCAACCTGGCAGGTAGACTTATCTTAACCAAGGCTGTTCTACAGGCAATTCTGCAATATTTACTTTCTATGCTTCCAGCCCCCAAAGGCATTCTGCAACAAATGAGAAACATAAAAATATCACTTTTATGGAATGGGAATGGGGATAAGAACAAGTGGGCTTTGGTGGCATGGAATAAACTATGCCAGCCAAAATCTATGGGGGAGCTGAACTTAGTCGATCCTTGGGTGGTCAACAGAACTTGTGGAGCTAGGATATGGTGGAAATGGATTAAAGAAACCAATTTACCATGGGCGAGGCATTGGAAGGAGAAATATACTCTAGACTGTGATACTCAGGACCTCATGAGACTACAGGAAGTCCTGGAAGGATCGTCAATATGGAACCATCCCAGGAATAACAGGAACATAGTACAGGAGCATAGCTTTTGGTAAATTCACAATGAAAGGCTGGCCATGTTCTGGGAAGAGGCATGGCAGCAGTTCCCTAAACTGGACACCCCAGAGCTATCTACTCTCAAGCGAATAAATCAAAATGAGGGAAGACACAGAGTCAATCAGTATTGGACTCAAAGCAGTAGGGATCCGATTTGGAGGGACTGGATAAATTTAAATCCTGGGAACACAGAGGAGCACAATGAAAGCTTTCAACAACTCAATGAGAGAATCCTCAAAAGAAAGATTCGGAAAACTAAAGAGGATGATAAGCTAAGATGGGGATTAAAAGGTAATGGTAATTTCTCATTAAAAGAAGCTAGGAATATAATAGAAAAGGAAGAACAGGTAGAAGCCATGCCCTGGTGCAACAAAGTTTGGGACAGCCTACTCTGGCCGAAAATCAGGACTTTCCTCTGGCTTCTATTGAGAAACAAGACTTTAAATTGGGACAGATTGTGGAAGAAAGGTTTCAGGGAACCCTTAAGATGCCCTATGTGCCTCGTCGAAGAGGAATCTATAAACCACCTTTTCAATGCTTGTGAATAGGCAAATCAGTTATGGAGCTGGATGGAAGGAATTCTAAGTAGCTCTGACCGTGACAGAGAATCCATTCATAGAACCAAACTGAACTCGAGAAAAGACTTCTCCAACATACAAAGAGTCAACAGCATATGGAAATCTGTTCCAGGGTTCTTACTTTGGTCTATTTGGAAGGAACGTAACCGCAGAATATTCCAAGATGAACATAGGAACATAGAGTTCTCTAAAGACAATATAATAACTAACATTCAACAGTTAATTCAAATAAAATGCAGAGAGGAAGGCAACAAGAAAACATCAGCTCAAGACTTACGCATTTTGAAATGCTTTCGTCTGGAAGTCACCAGTAATATCACAACTTCGAGACACAGAACGCAACCATCCTCACAGATCGACAAATGGCAGCGTCCACCGGAAGGAGGATTGAGGTTGAACTTTGACGGGGCCTTGAGAGGCAATCCTGGCATGGCAGGAATTGGAGGTGCAATACATAACCAGCATGGAGAAATTCTTCACATATATTACAGAGCGCTTGGGGAAAGCACAAATAATGAGATGGAATTCACAGTGCTAGAGCATGGTCTGAGGATTTTAAAATCCCTATGCATCTGTAATGTAATTCTGGAAGGGGATTCATCACTGGTCATAACAACAACTAAGAGAATTCAGGGAGGCACTAAGGCGAAAAAAGCCACAAAACATTGGCGGCTAGCCAAGGTCACGAAAAATATTGCAGAACTAATGGCTGGAATGAAAGGATTAATTTTTCATGCAGTAAGACGTAAGATGAATGGGCTGGCGGACTACCTAGCGAATTGTGGCGTGGACAACCAGGACAGGGGATGGGACAGCTTTTGGGAGGAGGTGGACTACCCGAACCTGAAGGCGCGATGTGCACAGCTGGAACAACAATATCTAAACGAAACCGACCGGGCTTGACCGGCAACGGTTTCAATGTACGACACCTTAAACCTGGCGCTTACGGTAACTGCTTGGGTTATGATCACGGGTGATGAACGACTAGACAGATGCGGCGGTGGTCATTATGGCAAGAGAAAGCCAAACATGGAAACTATCAACATGGTTCATGCCACGAGAGAATCCATAGAGACCGTTTGCGAGGAAGGGACATCTGTCTCAACCTTGATGGGAAGGAAATCAACAACATTTATGCTAGGTCAGGAAAAGGATATGAGATTTGTGCAAACATCTTTCGTATTAATAACGAAAGTACCACCACTCTGCAACGAAGGGGAGAGCGGATTATGGGAAACTCCATGAAAAAACGCTATTTAACGGAGAGTCATGGCTCGGGTTCCTCTACCTCATTTCAAAGCTCTGCAAGTGACCACAACCTTTCTGTTTGTAGAAGTGAGCACATCGATAAGATTAGAGGGAATAGGATGGAAGCGGGGAGTTGAAGATGCTCGGTGGCCAACCGTGAACTACGAACCGCGCAGAATATGCATGAGACTAGAGCAACAACAAGGAGAAAATGCAAGATAGCGGAATTGGAAGAATCTGTGAAAAAGGAGGAAGCGCAGCGTCAGGAGGGAAGCTTTACAGAGGAGTTTGACTGGTTACATGACACAGGTAATCCTTCCAAAAGAGCCGCTCAGTATGTGTGGACTAAAGTGGAGAGCTGGAGAATTAAAACCCTCCTTGCGAAAGCCCTGGATTCAAAGGAAGAAGGGAAGCAACACTCTGGGAAGGGGAATTCCACTTCGGAGGATCAGTCAACAAATTTTCATGAAATCCATGAATTGCTAGATCGTAGAATCACCACAGTGCAGAAGGCTGTGGAAATTGTTAACAAGAAATTGACTCTGCTCATCAGGCTTCTTCAGCAAACTCTGAACCCAGACCCCCTTATGCAGGAGAAAAAGATGAAGGAAGCTCAGGAATTCCAGTCCATGCAAGATATGCAGGCCAAAATCGACAAGCATGTTCTGGATGTGGGCTTAGATACAGTCAGTCGAATTGGTGGCTTTCTGCGTACTGGCGGGTTTCCTTAGTTTCGTCTTTGAATCTTTCTTGCTTCCTCTATTTCGGCTTTATGCCAGTTAGTTTTGCTATTATGTTTTAATATGTTATTCGGTCATGGCTTCGGCCTTATGGTACTGTTACTTTGTCTCTGTCCAAGTTTTGATAGTGTCGTGGCGATCAATAACTGTCTAAAGAGTAAGCCGCCCTGCGTGGTGTGCACTTCAGTTTTGAAAGTCCAGGGCTGGCTATCAGCATGGTTTTAATGGTCCATCTAATGTTTCTTTCTGCTTCGGAAGAATTTTTGTAACATATTTTGTTTTATAATATACATATCTAACTTACAAAAAAATCTCGGTCCTTTTTCAATTTTAGAGAGTCTGAAAAGGGACGGAAAGGAAACTCCAATGATTCTTTTTCTTGATATAATCCCTTAAGTCCGAAAAGTGTAAAATAACACGAAATGGATGAATTTTCGGTAGTTTTAATGAGTCGAACAAGACAAGCGCTCGATCTTGTTGTGTAATAATCCCTCAGGTCCAAAAAGATTAAAATTTAGAGGAGGAATAACACTTCCGGTCTCTTTAACGAGCTGGAGAGGCCAATCGCTTGGCAATCTTTTCATATTTTACAAGTCAGGTGAAAAGGGCTTAAAGGAGGCTCAGTTTTTGAGGGACGAGTGATAATTTCGGGTAGCAGCTAATTCCAGGTAAGGTTTGTAATTTTCCAATCACGGCAGTGTCACATGGATAGCTAACAAGATCACTCGTCGCAGATTTTCCTCAAAAAGGGTAAACAATCAAATGGAGGCGTATGATGAGCCAAACAAAGTGGATGTGATGATGATAACACGCCCAAGGCACAAAAGCTGATGATAATGCATTCACAATGGTTATTTACCAGAGATTGGTTCATTTTTTAATGAGCTTAAACTCTAGGGGAAACATTTGCTCATTGCTTAGGTTTAATTTTTAACGAGCTTGAACTTTACAAAAAAACTACTCATGCCAGTCATATAATAAGGATATCTCATCTATAGATTCCATTTTTTATGGAGCTTTCACCTTTCAAAGCTTTGCCCCGCATCCTTTCTTTATGAAAGTTATAAATGACCAATTCTACGAGTTTAAAGGGTTTGAGAATCTATAAAGTAAGAAAATAAATGGTTGCTCTTCGCTTGCATGCAAAAAGGTTTGCATGCCCCCGGGTATAGTGAAAAATTTCCTCGCTACCATTTATAAGTTCTCACATCTGCAAGACAGTTTCCATCCACATAGCAGATAGAAACACTTCCTGGCTTAATCCATCTTGACAAAGGTGATTCTAACTCCAACCACCTAACCTTGACGAGGGAATCTTATTCCAGTCTAATCCCCTTTTCCTATACAGACGAGTCTCAGACCAGTAATTTTCCTTCGCAGAAACCTACTCTATACCCAGAGTTTCCCTGCCGGAGTAGGCCAGGGTGCATGCCCCCTGGGTTTTAGTCATGTCCTCCCAAATTACTCACACTCTTCAGGTGGACAGACTGGAGATTGATGAGACATTCCTTGCGTGACAAGACCATTTAGGTATGGAATTTGACTATTAGCTATGTGTGAGCTAGGGAACGAAAGTTGGTCTACGAACTGGACCACTCGACCTTCATGAAAAAAACACATTACTTTAAAGAGTGAGGAGACAATGGCTCCCATGCTATAAATATAGTCATGCCCAAGGAGTAGATTATAGTCTAGAGGTCCTTGGACTACCATTATGTTCATATAAATGGTTTTCCTTCTCAACATTATAGGCACATTGGGAAGGATCCCTAATGGTCGATTGGTTCCTTTGTCGAAGCCTGTCATATATCTCATCTCGGGCAGAAGCGATGGAAACCAAGCACTTTCCAGGTAGTTGAGGAAAGGATACTCACAAAATCCCCTTCATCTATGATGGTACCAGCCATGACCATTATCTAAGCTTGTATAATGATTCAGAATGGTACACTCGCTGGTAAACGGGATCTGCCTAGTAGATTCCAATCAAAGGAAACTACTAGGTTGCTTGGAGGTGGGACCGAATAGACGGTCGGATATGACTCTGACGAACTTCCTTCTTGCGGTAAAGGAATGGGTAGATTGCCCCCATGTTCATCAGAGTCTATGTTTACGAAAAGAGTTTGAACGGTGTCATTCTCATTCTCTTCGATGAGTGTATCATCTTAAGATGGACCTTCTGAAGGCAAGACCAGGTCAACTTTCACCTTGACCTTTTGCCTTTCATCTGGTGTGGATTTAGAGGGTTTATCTTCAATGATAGATGATTCAACTGACCACAATGGAGTGTCAGTCAGATTTTCAACCAGTGATGGACTCGGCAAGAGTTTCTTATATCTAGGAGGAAGCCATAGCGGTGAAGTCGTACGGTTATCCAAAACTCTCTTAGCTTCGTCTAGGAAGGGACAATGGTGGACAATGTGATCGCCTTCACAGAATTTACAAGGAAATTTACATTTCCTTTTCTGTCCAGATACTTCGCTTTCACTAGTTGACGGTGTACTTTCAACACAATCAGAGGCTGATGACACTGGATTGTGCAAACGAGGAGACCAATCCCTTAAGATCTCAGGGATGCAAGGACAATCTCAATGATAGTGGTCTCCTTTGCAAATGACACATGGAGATTTAGGCTTGGATGGTGCAGTGTGTGGATTTTCACTAGACGATGCACGGTTGCACCTTTTTGCCTTTGGCTCCTTCTTCTTCTTTTCATTCTTCTCTTTCCCCTTCTTCTCCTTCTTAGTTACTTGATTTTCAGCTTTACCAGCTTCATCAAGTAAAGAGGAAGGAGGAGAGGGAGAAATGAATGAAGTAGAAGGTTGAGGGGTAACTCTAGTATCATCTAGTTGCTGACTTGATTGTTCAGGGATTACAGTATTCTGAACGACAAAGGTAGAGGATAGCCATATGGGCAAGCCAATCGTCAACCCTCGAAGTGACAATGTGGCCATATGGGGTGCGCCAACATCTCCCCAAGAGGAGAAAGGAATAGGATTTCCTCCAAGGGGAAATACTTCGTTGGTAGACTCCATTTTTCTCACCTAAAGATCAATGAGGGACAGTGATGTTATTCCGATTAAAATAAATTTTAGACGCTTTGACACAACTTGTTTTTTTCATCTTTTAAGAGTCGAGAAAAAACAAAAGATGAGTTTGGTTGCCTTCAATTTTTAATGACCCTGAAGTGACAAGTGCTCAGATGGAACTTTTCCTTTAAGGAGTCTGAAAAGGAATGAAAGGGACTACTCTGGAAATCTAGACAGAGGGATTACCAAATGAATCGCAGAACTGCAGAATACGTTTTACGATATGGTAGTCAATCTTCTTGAATGTTGTGTTTAGTGCATTGTGATCGATAGGGTGGTACACACAACTTCCTAAGGATAAAGGATATAGCCTATTTTTTTCTCCCAATATATACTCGACGGTACATGGGAGCACAAGCCCATACTGGCACTTGTCGTCTCAAAGAGGAGGAATCACCAAACCAGCAATGAAAGCGATAGTTACCAAGTGTTACGACATCAGAATATGTCTCTAGCCTAGACTTCTAGTTGTCTGTGTTAGGTTCCAAAGTGTTTTTATGTTCATTGAATTTATTTTACACTTGATCTTGCTTAAAAAATTTGCCTTTCAGGTTAACCGCGTGATGTAGATATACAATTCCTAAAATGTAGTCTAAGATGATAAACAATCATTTAATCTTCTTTTGCAATGAAAATCATAGCTACTAAGCAAAGAAAAATGAGATTCTTTCAACATAGAGCACAGATCACACACTAAATGCACTATCCTAAATCAAACCAACAAGAAGTCTAAATGAAAATGCACATGCATGTATTTTTTTTTAGCATTCTTAATGTGTGAATGACAAGAAGAATGTTAAGTACAAATCTGAATTATCTTTTCAAAGCGACAATACTAACAAATTTCTCTTCAAAACGAAAGGAAGATAACGATGACACTTTGCAATTTCGAATTGAAAATTGTTTTCGACAGTTGAAAAACTACTAATTCAAATCAAATACAAGAGTAACAGTATAATCGACCATCAAGAACAATAGCATTCCCTTCTATGACTGAAAATGACACTTGCGACACTTCCAAATCAAGAAACGACAACCTGATTATACTACTTCTTTGTAAAAGAGAACTGAAAATGGCGCACAATACATAAAAAACATTTACAGTTATTTGCAAAATGGAGATGGAATGATGGAAAGGAAGGGGGTTTCCATAGAGGTATATTGATCACAGAAAACAAAACTCCTAAATAGAGCTAAAGGGAGTGAAGAAAAACAAAAGTCTGAAGGCAAAATTAACCTTTTCTGACCATCGCACCTATTACATAGGGAATCGAGTATGCATCCCACCTACTGCACATGAGAGGTGCAATGCATGCCGACTTACTTGAAGAGAGGGTGTGATGGTACTAGTGCGAGACTTTTACTTGGTCTTTGGTCACAGTTTGCAGTTCAGTTCGGGGATGTCGGCTGAGCAAGTGATCTTCAGTAAATATAAATAACAGGGGTTGATCTAATGAGTTTACTAGAGCCACCACTAGGGAAATTAGAGTGTGTGCAAATCTATTTTTAGTTTATAAACAAATCCCAGAGATAGACTGAAGCAGAATTGATCTACTTTGCACTTGCATAGAAAATGCAGTTTGAAGGCTAGCAGGCTTGATTTCAGGCTCTATCTATAATTTTATAAAATAAACAAATATATACAAGCAAACAATCTAGTCTCTCCCCAGTGGAGTCGCCATTTTTTTATCGGGAAATCTAGTGTCCACTTGAAGCTACTAGTCCCACTAAGACTGGTAGCTATCTTAGAAACAAACAAGCTAAAATTACTTTCGCTTTCCTTTATGAGAAGTAGATAAGAGGGGAACAAAGGACACCAACCTCAGTCTTGCACTTGGTTCCCTGCTTAGTTCCTCTCCTTTCTGACAGGTCTTTGCCGCTCCTCTTTCGTCTACCTAGCTTCAAAGAGCACCTGTGGAATCAAAGCAGCATAATACTATCAAAGAAAAAAGATCTACAATCATAAGCAATACAAGACCAGATATGTATTGGCCACACAAATGCATATATCATCGAACATACAAGAATGTGGAGGAAAACTTGAATAGCTTTATTAATATCAAGAATAGCAAAGATGATTACAACCAATTGTTCTGACCCAACATCATCCTCTCAGCATGAAAGCCCTTCTTCACTTCATGAAAAGCTTAGATCACCCAACACTATGATGTTGCACTAGGAAACCAACAACACTTCCTTACAAGATACAAGATTCCAGCCTTTGGATCTCTGTGATGAGGGATCCATATATAGATGATTGCAGGGGGGTGAGACAGCTTCTGGGATTTTGATTAGTGTCCTCTCTTTGATACTTCTTGATTCCACTTGGATATTGATGATCTCTTACTCATCCCTAGGCGAATTCAGAGAGGCAAGTGTCACAAGAGAAGTTTCTAGAAGATTCCATGATGATCCACCTTGCAAACTGTCTCTGTCATTTGTCTACTCTTGCCCATCGCACCCTACAAAAGCGATTTCTAGTATGCATCACACCCTTTACAATGAGCAGGTGAGATGCATCACAGCCTCTGCACTGCGCAGTCTGTATGGTCCAGTTTTGACCAGTTCTGAGCAGTTTTCTGTGGAGAACTTCTGGGAGATGATGTAATCAGTTGACCTTGTTCCTTTAGGGCATGAAGCAACACTTTTAGGGACTTAAGCCCTTGGTTTATGGACATGTATGATTAGGGTTGCAGTGCCCAAAAATGTCTATAACACTTTAGAGCCACAATGAATTTTTCATATTCATTTTTTATCCAGTTTATGCCTCATGTAGTATTGATGTGATTTTGAGAAAATAACATAGGTCATGATGCCGAATTGGGACAATACTTGTTTTAGATTAACAAAGTCTTCTAGTTTGGTGATTTTAAATCATTTTACATGGTCACTATACGTACACAATATATGTGTCAATACCAATACTAAACAATATGTTCATGTGGGGTCCACAATGTGGTTTTGTATATTGTTCTACTCTTGTTCAACTAGCTTTTCAGGGCTTTCTATTTCTAAAGAATGGTTTGTAAAGGTCCTGTATTGTGTGCATATGGAATTCATTATTTTATGGTTTGGAAGTGTTTTCTATTTATATTAGTGTAATAGGGTGTCTAGATGCTATACTTACCTATCAGTTCTTGTATACTAAGTCCATGCTAGCAAGAACGAATTTTTAAAGAGATTTTCTTCAACTTTATTGATTCATTATGGCCATGTTTTGTGCTTCATCATTTTGAAATAAGAGCCATTTTGTAGGAGAATGTGGAAATTATCATGTATCAAGGATCTATTACTACTTTGGTTCAACATCTTAAAGTACCTGTTGTTGGTGATTGAGATAAACCGATTGGTTGTGAACATGAGGTTTAAAAGGATGGTTCATTTTATTTGGGACTTCTTAAGGTAAAGGTATAAGTTGATTTAAATAATTTTATGATCTTAAGAGTTTTCATATTTCTTGCAATGTATAGTAGTTGGAATCTCATTATGATCGTAATGAATGATTATCTATCAAATAGGGTATAACATACTGCAGTGTGTTTTCCTTTTTCTCTATGTAATCATCCTCCTATTGTACTCATCTCAATACTTTGTGATAAGTAATTTATGAAAAATGAAATTCCTTTCTCTCAACATTCAATTTAAAGAGTAAGATCTAACTCAAAGTTGTGTTAGGAAATTAAACTCTCTCTCAACTAGAAAAAATTAGTAAGGTAAATTACTGAAGTGACCTTGAGAATCAGAAACTAAGGAATTCTTAAAGATTCCTTATATTTCTCTATATTTCTATAGAGTGTTGTGCTTGGAATATTGCAAAGGAGGACAATATGTGGCCTTGTGATGTCCCACAATATTTTGAATACAAAGATACCCACCTGTAGATTTCTATAAGGATGAGAAAACTTCATCTCTAGTAATATATTATCTCTAGCTAATGGGAAATAATGAATGAATTTTGCACAGTAATGGGATTGAACATATATTGCACCTCTCTCAAAAGGATAGTTTGAACTTAGATGAAGATGTCTCCTACAAAATACTCCATACATGCAAAGAAATCAATCCTATTGACTTTCCTTATAAAATAGGTTGTAGGGGTATCAACAAGACCTATAACTGTAGCTACAATTTATTGATGATATCACCACAACATGGGTGTGGTATAACAGTGGAGTAAGAAGAAAAAGAGTAACCATGTCTATTATGACCATAACTATGCTTGATACTGCACTCTTACATCCTGCATTGTAATTCACAACCAACCTAGAGAAAGAACGTACAATATAATGTTGTAATAAATTTAAGTATATCATATATTTTATTTTTTTGTGATTTAATAATGAAAACCATTGTTTTTTAATAAAATAAATTATATAAAGTCCCGATAGGGATCTCTACCATTGCTTAAAGTTTATTGTATAGATTAACTTTTTATTTATATATGATATGGAAAAATGTTGTATATGTATACATGTTGTAACACAGAAAGAGGCACTACATCCCACCATATTCATGAACCCAATTCCCATCATATCCTTGTTATGATCCACCTCATAACCCTTTATATCAACAAATGTTCTTCCCACTGCAATTCCATCTACTAAAAGTAGATAAATATCCTAACGTGTCAATGATATATTGATATTTTAAAAATAGAACAAGTGTCACTCTCAGATGTACGAGTGATATAACACGTATTATTTTAAAATATAATTCAAATTTACTAAGTTTTTTACACTTATAAAATTTTTCCTTATCCTGATTGCAATCAATCCTATAATAAAGCTAGTTTTAAGTGCCAATGGTAAGTAAGGACCATGAAGCAATAACGTGTTTACTAATGGAGTGTTTAGTCCTTTTTTATAACTACCCATATGAGGAAATTTAAAAACAATTTATATAAATGCTTTTAAAATCATGGGATTCAACGTATTGACAAGAAAACATAATGCTAAAGGTCATGCTAGTTATAATGGAATTTAAATATAAATGACCTCAGTGAGGAATCCTCACATTGTTAATTTTATGATTCTAAGGTCTTGTAAAGAACATGATTGTTGTAGCTAAAATAACTGATGCGAAAAGAGCAGGTGCCAAAATACAAAACAGTTTCGGTTTCTTTTGGCTCTATAGAACAAAAAAATGTAATTAATATTTAATAGTAGATGAGAAGATTCAGTTTTGTGTTTTATATTTTTCTGTTAGTGTGGATCTATCTTTAAATATGAATCTAAACATAAAATATTAAAAAACTCCAACCTCGTCATTAGTTGTTTCCTTTTAACAATACACACATGCACGAAAATAGACACAAAGACCTTTCCCACCTTGTGCCCTTGGTGAAATAGCATTAATGTATCGACCATTGTATTTGAAGAACTTTTCATTGACCAGCTAAATTATAAGTAAGAAATTGGAAGATAAATTAGGAGAAAGGAACATATATAGTAGAGGGCAATACGTGGGAAAAAAGAATAAAACTCCAATGAGATCACTCTACCTTGTCTACTACAAAGACCAATTTATAAGAGAAAGCTCCTCTGAAACATACTTCTCCATATTAATTAATGTAGTTGAACAAAGTATTTATATAATGACCTAATCTCTGCAATCCAAAAGAAAATGCAAGACAAAAACCACATCCATGTTGAGAGTGAAGTGTTTGATTCCTAGAACACCTTTGAATTGTTGGAGAGATGCCATAATAGTTGTCCCTACCATGAATAAAACTAGGATTACTTGAGACAGAGTTGATAAGGAAGCCACACATGTGTAAACATGAACATATTTGTGAATTAAAATAAAGGTATTAGGCTACGTACTCAATGTGTGAGAAAATGGGCTAGAATATATCGATTAGGCTATTAGGATTGGTACTTAGAACATTAAAAGATTAGTTGTAACATATCAATTATAGAAAACTATTCACCCGATGAGAGCCAAAGAAGCTTGGAAAACTCTAGCAAAGAATGTTTCAGTTAAAATTGATCGTAAATACAAGACACGAACATCAAGTGGAGAAGCCTCTTCGCTGAGCATCACTGCTAATAATATATAATATTTTTATACATGCCCAACTACAAGGTCTTGTGAACTCCATAGCATGGAATATGTTAGGGGTGGTACAAAACTCTAATTTGCAAAATCCAATAAGGAGATTAAATAAAGGTAAAAACATTTAGAATCAAAGAACTTAACATCAAAGTAAATTAAAAAGAGAAAAATTAATCTGTTTTACATGATTTCTAGTTCCCTGAACTCACATAGACCATGTATAGGTGGAAAATTTTCATGTCTAACATAGCCTTTTCCTTGAAATGTAACCTGAATAGTTGTATAGTGAATGTTGCCATGGTTTTTATTTTTATTTTTATAAAAATGTAGATTTTTCGAGTGAGAGTAGCTCATTCATGAGCTAGGGTTTCATGATGAGGAAATTCTTTGCTATGCGTGTGGATTAGACAATTTATCATGGATAAGGATGTTATTAGTTTTCATTAATGGTTTTCTTTCAGTTAGGAGGTTTTTATTGTGCTCATTGATGCTTGGTGTTTCTCATACATGGATTGATGATATGATAACACACTTTCCCCTTTATGTTACTCCATAATTGATGATGAGCTTGATGGCATGTGGTCATTCCAAGAGAGTTCCCTAGTTGACTAGGGTTGGGTGATGATTATGTTGGTATGATTATTTTAAGCACTTTGCATGATTTCACCTTTTCATTTATTTCTGATTGATTCCAATTTGATCTATTAGAACAAGGCCATAACTTAAAATCCTTGATTCTCCAACATCCTTGTGTAGTTCGAAATGTGCCATATATGGATGGAAATAGGACTCAAATAAGTTTATAGTGGTGTAAAACACCTTCCTAGACTCCTTACATCGTTATAGCATTAGAACAATGTTTCTCAGCATTTGATGCCATTCAAAAAGGTATTTCAACAATTTTGGTACCCTAACTTTGGAGGGGCCATTCTCTAATTCCCTACCTCATATTGTACAATGCGATATATGGTTGGAGATCCTACTCAGATGGATTTATAGTTGTGTAGATTTCTCCCCCATATTCTGAAGGGTGTTAGAGATCTATCCACACCTTTCAAGCTTATTTTTCACCTCATACTGGTGACTAAGGCATTTCTTGTTGATGGTTTGAGTGTAGTTTGTTTTTTTTTTGGTGGAATATGTGTTGGAGTTTGATTTATGGTTAGGTTCATGACTTACCATTGATTTATATACTTACATTGGTTTTCAAATTTTTTACATATTTGGAGGTAGTTGTACACGTGGCATTATGATGTACATTCACACCCCACATGTGTGGATTTTTATGGTACATTGTACACTTGGCATTTGCCTCGTGATGAAAAATCGTCACTAATTTTCGTTGACACATATTTGGAGGAGATTTTATATACTTACATCCACCTATCATCTCTCAATCTCACACATGTGGTTGAGGGGGTGTGGCTTACATTTTTTTTTATTCACTTGGATGATGTGTCCACACATCATAGTTCAGTGCATCAATTGACACATCACACTCTCAGTTTTATTGCAAGATTTGACCCATTTTTATGATCTCTTACGCATGGAGATTCACTTTATTATCATTTATCCTATTAGCCTGAGGAGGCCATTAAGAGAAACACATGTGGGCTACTTTTCACATCGATAGAGGACTTTTTTTACAATGACATGCTTTTTGGACACATTCTAGAGGCTCAAACCCTAACTTTGTGGAAGCTTTACTTGGTTGGAGATTACTTGTTTCCTTGGAGACCCTAAAACCCACTCTTGGAGGCCCATTTAGGTCTATATCTTACTATTTCCACACTCCTATTACTTGAGTATGAGGTCATTTTGCATGTATGGGAAAATTTCACACTTATGGAGGCTCATTTTATCATGTCCTAGACACGAAACCTTAGAAGTAGGTGTTGTTCACCTCGAACTTTAGTTTTTCTTTGTTATTTGCACATTTGCTCTCACATGATATTTTAGGAGTGATCCACCTTCCAATCTTGTGGTGTAGATTATGTGATTTGGTTCTTTATAATTTTATTCTTTCCATTTCACTAAAATTAAGCTATATGGAATGTCTCACCAAAAAAAGTGGGTTATTTCCTATTGTTATGAGATGAATGTGTTTGTGATATAGATGTTTGCAGCATGGTACTACAACTAAGATTTGGTCACTAGTACCCAAACAAAAATGTGAGCTACCGACTTCTTGTTACGGATTGCATCTTTTTGCGGGGTGGGATATTCCCACCATCATTGTTTCTTATTTAAATCTCAACCACAGTGAAATTTTTCGGAATTATTTAATTGAAATAAACCTACTATAATAACCAATCTCGTTTCTATGGTAAGCATGAGTTATTATCTAAATGAATGTTTATTTA
Organism: Pinus taeda; assembly: GCA_000404065.3. Taxonomy (NCBI): domain Eukaryota; kingdom Viridiplantae; phylum Streptophyta; class Pinopsida; order Pinales; family Pinaceae; genus Pinus; species Pinus taeda. Next base: position 26,649 of record APFE030698810.1, on the reverse strand, counting down.
AAAGGAAATAACATTATTGATTTCCTTTCTTTGCTGCTATTTCTAAGAAACAGGCCTGATATGTTCCTCTTCTTTTATCTTCCTTCGATACTAATGTAGAAGTTGTTATTTGTATTTTTTTAGTTTGCTTCAAATAGATTGTTGTCTTTTAGAAGAATATGTCTTTGGAAATCCATTTATTAATTGAGGAAGTGTCTAATATTGGCCTTGCACATATTTATCTTTTGTAGTATGAGATGTAACTATCGCATTTACATAACTTTCATGTGTGTCATTCACTAATTCACCTTTATGCGTGTTTGAATTTTAATCTAAATGTATGTCAATCCTAATTGAATTATTTATCCTAATATGTATCTCTATTTTGCATAAAAAGGTCGCAGGTTACAAAGGAATTCTATATATGGATGTATTTTGTTAGATTCTCTGCTTTCTAACAATTATATTTGCATTGGAGGAGTGACTAACATAGGAAGGGTGGAATTAGACCTACATTTACTGTATAGATAAGTAATTGATTGTGGTGGGCTTGATTATGTATATCTCATATCTCTCTTATACTGGGTGATTCTTCAATTTTCAGAAGCTTATAATTTTCTATATGCAGCATGCATTTCAAATTCATTAACTCATGGTAGTACAATGGTTGTTCAAATTGTAACTATAATTTTATACAGTTGATTATCAACATTAGTAGTACTGAAGAGTGAAAGAAAATGTAATAACCCAAGCTACAAAAAATTTTCATTTTTGGTTCGTTTCTACCATTGTATTTAGTAACTATACAATATTCATTCAAACACATTGGAGTTGTAAGTGATGGAACTACTTATGGTCTATTTATTATGTGAGTGTTTTCTATTTGTTTTCTATCTTTTTGATATTTCATAATCTATTTATTTTCTATACACTGGTTTATATGAATCCTTTTCAATGTTAAGATTATAAATAATGTTTGAGGGTAAATAAATCAAAATTTTAGTTACATGTATCTCCCTAAGAGGTTATGGATGTTCTTATTCTTTCTTAGTTACGTTGTGAATTTCAATATAAAGGAGTTCTAGATATCTTATTTCATTATGAGGAGTTTGACGTGGTGGTGATAAAATTCAATAGTGCTTGCATGTACATGGTATATTCAGAACCTAAATGTTGTGAAGTGTGTATTTTTATATACCGTAGAGATCCTGCATTTGTGTTTTGACATATCCATGATAAGGCCTAAGGGTACTTGTGTTTATTTTATTTTTCTTCATAGACGAATCTATACATCTTCTAAATAGTTTTAATTCTCATTAATGAAAGTGTTTTTTAATTAAAAATTTGAAAATTTCTAGCAAAAATAACTAATCCATTTAAAAATTAAAAATATTTTATTCTTAGTGTTTGAAATTTTTGTACTGGCACTTATAGTAACATGAATTTATAGCTAGTTTATAGATTATAGGTTTTACAAAGATTATGCCATTATGTGTAGAGTATTTTTTTTAAATATACCTCTATATATGCAATTTCGAAGCCTATTGTAACTCATATAATTCTTGAAAAGGTGATAGCTCAATGGAAAATCACGTGCCTTATAAGTAGGAGGTTGATTGTTCGATTCCACTATGTTTTAACATGATTTTTTTTTGTTTGCCAAGATTTTTGTGATCCTCCAAGCTTGACTTGTGGCCTTAGGATTTGTGACTCAAGGGCATCTCATCCATGAAAGTCACCTGGGGATCACACTCGGCCTGGGCCACACTAGCCCTTACTTGACTGTGTTTTGTGGCATGTCTCCTCCCCCTAGCAGAAGTCACAACCACTCCCTAGTGAGGTTTGATCTTGGGTCACCTTGCTGATGAGGCCCATCCTCATCTGGTTGTGCTAGTGAGACTTGAGTTGTAATTAGGGGCTAACCCCAAGGGCGTCAAGAATATTTGACCTTGTGACCTTCCAACTAGAGAGGTACTTAACAGTACAAACTCGACCAACTTAGCTAACCCTTAGGGATTGTTCCCTAACATGAATTAATTAAAAGATTTTTTTTTATTGATTTATTTCAATAGTGAGATATTTTAGGACTCATTGTTTTATATTGTCTCTAGAGAGATGAAAGTGAAATTGTAGTGTATTTAAACACATTCTTTATTGTCTCTAGAGATACCATAGTTAGGATTAAAGACATATTGTCTATATAAAGACAATATTGTCTTTGAAAGGGAAAAAGTAAAAAAAAATGTATCCTAAGAGAATAATATTTGTGTTATATACTGTCATTATAAAGACAATGTTTTAAGACAATAATTTAAGACGGTCTTTAATACAATACATCAGTTTTTTTTTGTCTCAAGTTAAGACAATTTTCCTCAAAATTATTTGAAATATTATCTTAAAACCCCCTACGTGTTTTAGTGATCGAACTAAACATATCAATTTCACATAACCATTCACAGAATCTGGTCTAGTGATGGTAGCTTCTATCAAGGAAGATGAAGCAAATAATTCTTGGGTGTTCATGCTGCCTTTTTCTCCAAGCATGTGGTGCACAAGAGGGGTATTTTTCATATTAACAGGATCTGTAATATGGCTATTTGAGCATAGAGTAAATCCATAGTTCAGGGGAAAACCCAATGACCAAGTGGTAACTCTCCTATGGTATTCTACCCACAATAATTTATTCGCAATACTTATCCATGAAATATGCACCATTTTATTTATGTTTATGGCAATTAAAGTCTCCAGTAAGATACCTTTTCATCTTTTTCGTTTGCTCTATTGTTCTAGGTTTTCTTTCTTGATGTTAGTTTTCCCTCACTGTAAGAAATTATCCTTCCCTTTGAATTCCTTTTTTTTTTCTCTAGTTTGAAAAATAAAGAAGAACAATGTCATTATCTACATGGCTTTAGATGGAGTTTTCTCTCCTTGTTTGTAAATTGTACTTCAGGGGAGAAGTTAGTGACTAATTTGTCTCAATTGGTTCTTGTAATCTGGCTATTCGTAGTTCTAATTTTAACATCTAGCTAGACACCTTGTTTGATGTTTATTCTTGGAGTAGAAAAATTGAATCCTATTGTTGAAGATGTTAAATCTCTCCATGTCTATTGAGCACCCATAGGGCATCAAGAAGGTTCTTTTGTTAGTGAATACCTACAAGAGGAGTTGTACATATCCAACGAAATCATTAGAACATTTTCATCAAGAGAGGAAGCTTGAGAGGCTCTTTCAAATACCACAGTTCATGCCATGTTTGACGAGATTCCTTATATCAACATTTTCCTAGCTTCACATTACGATATATCATGGTTGTGTCTATCTATAGGACTGGGGGTTTTAGATTTGTAAACTACTTCAGATATTAAAAAAATTGTCTAAATTCAAATATCTAAAGGACTTATATATATGGCTAGTCTCTCATGATGAACACTTCTGCATACGTATTTCCCAAAAACGTTCCTCTGGTCTCTAATATTTCAGTGTTGTTATATCACTTTTAGAGGGTAAAAAATTACAATAAATTCAATCCAAGTGGTTGAATAACACTGAATGCACAAATTCTTGAGGAAAGGTAGCTTCCAATAGGTTGAGCATGGACATTTTTTGAGGTCTCTACCTAATCGCCGGATTTGTTTCATTAGTAGCTTTGACTATATTATTTTCCTTGCTTCTCTGTAATTATATGAGGGAGCCTAATGTTAAGGATAATATTGATAATGAGCTAGCTGATCCATTTACAAGAAATTCATTAAAGAGTACAATGAAATCATTCATGGTGTACGTCAAACAGAAGGAGAGTTCAACCTCACATTTTGAGGTGAAAAATGGGCCTCAAAAATAAATTATACAAGAAAAATAAACCTCATAAGAACTAATCAGATCCAATATGATGATGTCAACCATGGGGATGATTCACCATTTTTGAAATAAATAAATTAAATAAATAAATATATATATAATAATATATATTATATATATATATATATATATATTATATAAATAAATAAATAAATAAACTACTTTTTCAATTCATATTTTCTACTTATCTCCCTATGGTTTTACTTGAATTTCGAGTGGGTGATCTCATTAGATGCATAATTTAATTATTCATCCTAGGAATATCTATGTTTCTATGTTTAATACTTTCGGTAGACCTTTCTACAAAAAAATGGGAAATACATGAAAAATATGATTACGATCACGCCTTTTCATGTATTTGTCATTTTTCGAGTAGTAGAGTCCATCAAAAGTACGAAAAATGGGTGTGCCATAGATAAGGAATTAAAATTTTCATTTTTCGAGTAGTAGGGTCCATCAAAAGTATGAAAACTCGGTGTGTCTTAGCTATGGAATTAAATTTTTCATCCAATTAGTTCTCCCACTCAAAAATTGAGTAAAAGAGTATGCGATAAGTTGAAAATACCAGTTAAAAGAAATATTTTTTTCTTTTTTCGCTGTAAATTTTGATAATGTAACATAATTTTATTTTATTATTTCCACTATTATTTTATAATATTCTTATGAGGCCTATTTTAGACCTCAAAATTTATGTAATGTATGCCAAGCCAAAAGTGTCATAAATTATCCTCAAGCACCAACAGAAGCACCAGCACCAACACCCACCCACCCTTTCTAGGAAAAGCTTCACTATCCTGGATCATGACCATCTTGTTGATGTCGAATTAAACGTAACTACGTGCACTTGTTTCATACACCTAATCATATAACAAAAGAGGTTCCATAAAACACACTGCGATAAGTTGAGACTCTTACCCAAAAGATCTTGAATATACATGCCAAACCTTTTATTTGGACTTTATATAGTGGGATTTCTCTTACTTTTCTTTGAACAAATTTATCTTTTGAAATTCTCACGATTTAATTATTTCCTTCATATTGTACGTACTGTAATAAAACACATGGGCAAGGAAATAAGTAACCATGTTAATATTGGTATGACCCTACATAAGCCATTTGACTCTACATAGTGAAAGAGCTTACAAGTTAAAGAAATGTATGATAATCACTATTTAGAAAATTTATGATAAACTTGATGTTGGATCTTATTAGTTAAGGAGATGTAAAATAATCACTATTTTAGAAAATATATGATAAAATTCATCTCATTCTTGGAAGTGATTTGCACATACAATTACTAATGATTCCAAAGTAAAATAGGGCCATTTAGTTAAAATGTGTTAATAGTTAGTCAAAATGCTTACGTTTTTATAAATATTTGGGATATTTACTTAATTTTCTTCGGATATCTACTTAATTTTTTATGATCAAAATGCTTAAGCTCTAATAAATTTTATGATCAAAATGCTTAAGCTTTAATAAATTTTTGGGATCTCTTCTTTATTTTTATACCGTAAGGCATTCCCTCTGAAATCAACTCCCTTCTCTACCCACCCATAATCCTTGTACGCCATAGGATTATGTGTTAGACGATTGGAAAAGTTTTAGTGATGGTTACAAAATGGTTATAAATTCGTTGCGGAAACGAGTTACAGACTAGTCAGCATAACCAATTATGGCGTGGTACCTTGAATTCATCCTTTCCAACTGATATGCTGCCTTCTTCAAAACTATGAAGTGCTGCGGATGGGAACCATCTTTGCTTCCAGGTTCATTAGAACCATACGCTTGGTGGAAGAGCATTGGAGGCAAATATATCTTCACATAAAAACTCGGTTCTGAACAAAGACGTAATGGACGTAACTGATCCATCCGTCAGAGAAGCCATCCAGAAGATGCTACTAAACCTAGCTTATTGGCTCAACTTATTGAAAGGGAATGCTCAGCTCCTTCATGACAAGGAATTATAACTAGCCTTTTGGTCTAACACCAATTATATCAAAGTTATTGTGACTAGTGTGATGGCTCAATATATTTCTACTTTGGATTACTACAATGGGGGTTTACCCTGGTATGCACTATGTACTCTTCCTCAAAAGGCTGCTTTGGACTTGTTAGTTTGACAAAGAATTATGTAATTTTTGGGTAAAATGTAACTAGTCAGTTCTATACCGAAATGTTATTTATGTAACGGAGGTCGATGGTATAAACTAGTGAATGCCCGAGAAATGTAATCGCAGAGAATCATTGTTGAATTAATAAATTCCCTTTCCCCGTGGATGTTTCCTTAACACACTATCGAGGTTTTACAATGTAAATCTTGTGTGCATATTTGCGTGTGTCTGAATTTAGTTTCTTTTCTTGGTCAATGTATAACTGAATGAGTTTAGTCTCTTTTCTTCATTATTTCCATATTCATTCAACAATTGGTATCAGAGCAAGGCATGAGGTTGAAGAGGCAACGACTACGTGTGAAGACCAGAGCATGTTTGTTGTCTGCCAAACCAGCATGAGGTTGAAGAGCCAGCGGTTGCGTGTGAAGACCAGAGCCTGTTTGCTATCTCCATGAAGAAATGGTGGTTTTCCTGCGTAAAGATTGGAGGAAAAAAAATTTGGAATCTGCATACGTGAGGAGGGAAACTCTTCTACCTGCGTGGAAGTGCCAGATACTGAAGAGGAAGAGTTGTTTCCTGCGTGGAAGTGCCAGACACTAAAGAGGAAGTGCTACTACCTACATGGACGTGCCAGACCTGCGTAAAGAGAAAGCACTATCCCTCCGTCCTGCGTGAACTGCCTATGTGAAGGCAAGGAGGAGACGCTGGTGATAGCCATCTCTACGTGTGCTGCCACTATAGTCCCAAAAACTACATGGAGGCCCTGTAACGGTTTGCAAGGAGGAGACCAAAGCGTGTTTTTTTGCTATGTATTAGAGCGTGTCTTTGCGTACTGGAGAAAAAGATCTGTGACTATTCTCTAAAGGGAGATTCTGCTGTGTGAAGCTGCAGGGTCTCTGCGTGAAGGAAAGCTGTTCAAGAATTCTTGCATGCCAGAGCCATTGAAGGCAGAATGAGTCACCAGAAGAGGAGCCTGCATGGAATGGAGAGGCGCGAGGTTCTGTTGCTGTTGAATCCGGGTATTTTTTGAAAGAAATTTTTTTCTCAAGGTTTTTCTTTTTAGAAAGTTGTGAAAATAAAGTTTTTTAGATTCTAAAAATAAAGGGTGGATGTGAATAAATTGAAGGAAAAACAAAGGGTTTCTTCCATTAAATTGTTGACAGGAAACAAAGGATTTTAATTAAAAATCTGTTGAATTGGGGAATTATTTTTAAGTTTTTTTTAAGAAAGAAAACAAATAAACCCTAGTTCAAAGGTTGAGACTATTTTTTTGAAAAGGAAAAAACTAAGACTGAAGATTGAAACCTTAGAAAATGGCCAAGATGTCGAATGCAAAATTCAAGGTGGAGAAATTCACAGGAAAGAGCAATTTTGCTCTTTGGAAACTAAAGGTTAGGGATCTACTTGTGCAACAAGGGTTTCACAAGGCATTGGATAGGCCAACTAAGAAACCTACAACCATGACTACTTCAGACTGGGAGGACCTGGATTCCCGAGCTCTCAGTGCCATCTCGTTATGCCTAGCAGATGAAGTTCTCTTCAATATTGTTGAAGAGACTACAACTTCGAGATTGTGGGAAAAACTTGGAAAACTCTATATGACAAAGTCATTAACCGACATAATTTATCTGAAAAGACAATTATACAGTCTTCGAATGAAAGAAGGTTCACACGTTGCAGAAAATTTGAATGTTTTTAATACACTAATATGCCAATTAACAAATATGGAAGTTAAAATACGGGAAAAAGATGAAGCCATAACCTTGTTGTGTTCTCTACCTGAATCATGGGATCACTTCGTAACTTCAATTAGCTTGAGCACTACTGATTATTTGAAGTCTGAATTAGTCATGGGAGCTCTCCTATCTAAAGAAGTATGAAGGAAATCCAGCACTGAAGCAACTGCATCAGAAGCCATGGTAGCTAGAGGACACTGAAAGGAAAGAAAGGAAAAACCAAGGGGGTCTTCCAGATCAAAATCGAAGGGAAAGAAGTGTAAGGCACAATGTTGGAACTGCAATAAAATTGGACATTTGAAGAAGGACTGTTGGAAATGAAAGGAATCCAAAAACCCAAAGAAGGAAGTAAACCAAGTTGATTTAGGTATGATAGACGAAGTTTTATCTGCTGAAGAATTATGTATGATAGATGAAACTTCACCTAAATGTAATGTCTCTCATGGTTTAGATAGCTGGTTGTTAGACTCCGGTGCTTTGCATCACATGTGCCCACATAGAAATTGGTTTATTTCATATAAAATGTAAACGGTAGTTCTGTGTTTATGGGTAACAATGTGTCATGTCAGACTATTGGGATGGGAGATATCAGGATTAAGATGTATGATAACAAAGTTAGAACATTAAATAGTGTTAGACATGTACCTGATTTGAAGAAAAATCTGATTTCTTTGGGAGTGTTGGATTCAGATGGTTATAAGTTTACAGGTTAGGATGGCATCTTGAAAGTCTTTAAAGGAGCCCTTGTGGTTATGAAGGCAGAAAAGGTCAGAAATTTTTACAGGTTAAAAGGAAGTACTCAGGTCAGTGAAGCAGTGGTTGCATCAGAAAAGGAAGAAGCAGGTACTCGTCTATGGCATCAGCAGTTTGGTCATATGAGCGAGAAAGGCTTTTAGATACCGATGAAATGTAAATCTCTTCCCGATTTGAAATCCTTGAAGTTAGATTTCTGTAAACATTGTGTGTATGGAAAACAGTGTAAACGGAGATTTGAAGTTGGAAATAATAATAGTAAAGATGTTTTAGACTATATTCATTCTGATTTGTGGGGACCATCCACTGTTGTGTCATATGGAGGTGCACTATATTTTTTAACATCTATTGATGATTACTCCCGTAAAGTTTGGGCCTATATACTAAAAAGGAAAGTTGATGTATTAAATGTCTTTAAACAATTTAAAGTAATGGTAGAGAAAAGAACGGGCAACTCTATTAGATGTTTAAGAATTGACAATGATGGTGAGTTCACTTCAGTTGAATTTGAACAATATTGTAAGGATGAGGGAATTATTAGACACAGAACTGTTGTTTATACACCCCAGCAAAATGGTGTTGCTGAGCATATGAATCAGACTCTTACAGAAAGAGCCAGGAGCATGATCAGCAATGCTAACTTGCAAAAGGAGTTGTGGGCAGAAGCAGTATCTATTGCTTGTTATTTAGTTAACAGATCACCTTCAGTAGCAATTGATTGTAAAATTCCTGAAGAAGTTTGGACGGGTCAGTCTTGTGACTATTCACATTTGAGAATATTTGGCTGTGATGCTTATTCTCTCATTCCGAAAAATCAGCATTCAAAATTAGATCCAAGGTCAAAATGTTATGTCTTTGTTGGGTATGACTATGCAGTGAAAGGATATAGGTTGTGGGATCCTACATTGCGGAAAATAGTCATTAGTAGAGATGTAACATTTGATGAATCCTCTCTTTTAAAATCAACTG
>APFE030698810.1:2280-15362 GCA_000404065.3 Pinus taeda | reverse complement strand
CTCTAACCCCCCGGTTCACTACGTAGGTTAGTCGTGGAAAGAATATAACACAACCCAACAATATGTAGATGCTGAATATGCAGGTGATTTGGAAAAAAGAAGATCTACTACATGTTATGTCCTTACTCTTGCAGGTGGAGAAATTAGTTGGATGTCAAAGCTTCAAGAAACACTTGCATTGTCCACTACTGAACCTAAATATATAGCTGGTTTAGATGCCAGTGAAGAAGCAATCTAGTTAAAGGGTCTACTTGATGAGAATGGAAGGACGCAAGAGAAAGTCAATTTAGTTTGTGATAGCCAAAGTGCTATTCACTTGGCTATAAATCTTTCTTATCACAACAGAACCAAGCACATTGATGTAGGGTGTCATTTTCTGAGACATGTGATCGATGGCAGAAAAGTAGCTCTTCAAAAGGTCCATACATGAGAGAATTATGAAGACATATTCACAAAGCCAGTTACAGTAGAGAAGCTGCGACGTTTAACTTCTCTTAGCTTGCAGAACAGATGACGAATGGGCATGGGCAAGGGGTTAGGAAAATTTTTCTCAAGGTGGAGTTTGTTAGTTTGACAAGGAATTATGTAATTTTTGGGTAAAATGTAACTAGTCAGTTCTATACCGAAATGTTAGTTATGTAACGGAGGTCAATGTTATAAACTAGTGAATGCCTAAGAAATGTAATCTTGGAGAATCATTGTTGAATTAATAAATTCCCTTGCCCCGTGGATGTTTCCTTGACACCCTGTCGAGGTTTTACCACATAAAGCCTATGTGCCTATTTGCGTGTGTTTGAATTCAGTTTCTTTTCTTGGTAAATGTATAACTGAATGAGTTTAGTCTCTTTTCTTCATTATTTCCATATTCATTCAACAATTGGTATTAGAGTCGGGCGTGAGGTTGAAGAGCTGATGACTACGTGTGATGACCAGAGCCTGTGTGCTGTTTGCCAAACCAGTGTGAGGTTGAAGAGCCAACAGCTGCGTGTGAAGACTAGAGCCTATGTGTTGTTTGCGTGAAGGAAGGGTGGTTTGCCTGCGTAAAGATTGCAGGGAAAAAATATGGAATCTGCTTATGTGAGGAGGGAAACTAGACTTCCTACGTGGAAGTGCCTGACGCTGAAGAGGAAGAGTTGCTGCCTACGTGGAAGTGCCAAACACTGAAGAGGAAGCGTTGTTTCCTGCGTGGAAGTGCCAGTCCTGCATAAAGAGAAAGCACTATCCCTGCATCCTGTGTGAACTACCTGTGTGAAGGCAAGGAGGAGATGCTGGTGACAACCATCTCTCCGTGTGCTACCACTATAGTCCCAGAATCGACGTGGAGGCCCTGTAACGGTTTGCAAAGAGGAGACCAGAGCACATTTTTTTGTTGTGTATTAGAGCGTGTCTCTGAGTGCTGGAGCAAAGGATCTGTGTCTATTCTCTGACGGGAGATTCTGATGCGTGAAGGTGCGGGCTCTCTGCATGAAGGAAAGTTGTTCAAGAATTCTTGCATGCCAGAGCCATTGAAGGAAAGCTGAGTCACCAGAAGAGGAACCTGCATGGAGTGGAGAGGCACGAGGTTTTATTGCTGTTGAATTAGGTTATTTTTTGAAAGAATTTTTCTCTCAAGATTTTTCTTTTCAGAAAGTTTTGAAAATGAAGTTTTTAGATTCAGAAAATAAAGGGTCGATGTGAATAAACTGAAGGAAAGATTTCATTTAAATTGAAGGGAAAAAAGAGGGTTTCTTCCATTAAATTGGTGAAAGGAGACAAAGGATTTGAATTAAAAATCTATTGAATTGGGGAATTATTTTTAAGGTTTTTTTGAATAAAGAAAACAAATAAACCCTAGTTCAAAGTCTGAGACTATTTTTTTGAAAAGGAAAAAACCTAGACTGAAGATTGAAACCTTAGAAAATGGCGAAGATGTCAAATGCAAAATTCGAGGTGGAGAAATTCACCGGAAAGAGCAATTTTTCTCTTTGGAAACTGAAGGTTAGGGATCTGCTTGTGCAACAAGGGTTGCACAAGGCATTGGATGGGGCAACTAAGAAACCTGCAACCATGACTACTTCAAACTCAAAGGACTTGGATGCCCGAGCTCTCAGTACTATCCGGTTATGCCTAGCGGATGAAGTTCTCTTCAATATTGTTGAAGAGACTATAGCTTCAGGATTGTGGGAAAAACATGACAAACTCTATATGACAAAGTCATTAACCAACATAATCTATCTAAAAACATAGTTATAAAGTCTTCGATGAAAGAAGGTTCGAACGTTGCAGAACATTCGAATGTATTTAATACACTAATATGTCAATTAACAAATATGGAAGTTAAAATACAAGAAGAAGATAAAGCCATAACCTTGTTGTGCTCTATGCCTGAATCATGGGATCACTTTGTAACTTCAATCAGCTTGAGCACTATTGGTTCTTTGAAGTTTGAATTAGTTGTGGGAGCTCTCTTATCTGAAGAGGTACAAAGGAAATTCAACACTGAACCAACTGCATCAGAAGCCATGGTAGCTAGAGGACGCTCAAAGGAAAGAGGAGAAAAACCAAGGGAGTCTTCAAGATCTAAATCAAAGGGAAAGAAGTGTAAGGGAAAATGTTGGAACTGTAATAAAATTGGGAACTTGAAGAAGGACTATTGGCAAGGAAAGGAATCTGAAAACCCGAAGAAGGAAGCGAATCAGGTCGATTTAAGTATGATAGACGAAGTTTTATCTACTGAAGAATTATGTATGATAGATGAAACTTCACCTAAATGTAATGTCTCTCAGGGTTTAGATAGTTGGTTGTTAGACTCTGGTGCTTCGCATCACATGTGCGCAGATAGAAATTGGTTTACTTCATATAAAAATGTAAACGATAGTTTTACGTTTATGGGTAAAGTTGCATCATGTCAGACTGTTGGGATGGGAGATATCAAGATTAGGATGTATGATAACACAATTAGAACATTAACTAATGTTGGACATGTACCTAAATTGACGAAAAAAATGATTTCTTTGGGAGTGTTGGATTCATATCGTTATAAGTTTACAGGTCAGGATGGTGTCTTGAAAGTCTTTAAAGGAGCCCTTGTAGTTATGAAGGTAGAAAAGGTCGGAAATATTTACAGGTTAAAAGGAAGTACTCTGGTCAGTGAAGCAGCGGTTGCGTCAGAAAAGGAAGAAGCAGGTACTCGTCTATGGCATCAACGATTGGGTCATATGAGCGAGAAAGGTTTTCAGATACTAATGAAACGTAAATATCTTCCCGATCTGAAATCCTTGAAGTTAGATTTCTGTAAACATTGTGTGTATGGAAAACAATGTAAACAGAGATTTAAATTTTGAAATCATAATAGTAAAGATGTTTTAGACTATATTCATTCTGATCTGTGGGGACCATCCCCTGTTGTGTCATATGGAGGTGCACTGTATTTTTTAACATTTATTGATGATTACTCCCGTAAATTTTGGGCCTATATGCTAAAAAGGAAAGCTGATGTATTAAATTTCTTTAAACAATTTAAAGTAATGGTAGAGAAAAGAACAGGCAACTCTATTAGATGATTAAGAATTGACAATGCTGGTGAGTTCACTTGAGTTGAATTTGAACAATATTGTAAGGATGAGGGAATTATTAGACACAGAATTGTTGTTTATACACCTTAGCAAAATGGTGTTGCTGAGCGTATGAATCAGACTCTTATGGAAAGAACCAGAAGCATGATCAACAATGATAAGTTGCAAAAGGAGTTGTGGGCAGAAGCGGTATCTACTGCTTGTTATTTAGTTACCAGATCACCTTCAGTAGAAATTGATTGTAAAATTCCTAAAGAAGTTTGGACAGGTCAGTCTTGTGACTATTCACATTTGAGGATATTTGGCTGTGATTCTTATTCTCTTATTCCTAAAAATCAGCGTTCAAAATTAGATCCCAAGTCGAAATGTTATGTCTTTGTTGGGTATGACTATGTAGTGAAAGGATATAGGTTGTGGGATCCTACATTGCAGAAGATAGTCATTAGTAGAGATGTGTCATTTGACGAATCCTCTCTTTTAAAATCAAATGTTGAAAGAATTGAATAGGAATAGGTATCACCAAATCAACGAGTTTAGTTGGAGGCTAGACCTTTCGGTGACATTCGAAAGGAAGGAGAGACGTTTGGAGAAAAAGGTGTTGAAGACAAAAAGGAAGCTGTTGAAGCTTCTGAACCAGTTCAAGTTTCTGAACTAGTTCAGCAACCAATCGCTCTAAGAAGGTCTACAAGGGAAAGGAAAACTCCCAAAAGGTATGAAGATTCTATTTCATCTTTTTCTTTGATTACTGAAGATGAGGAACCTTCTTCTTATCAGGAAGCAGTAGATGATACAGATAGTGAAAAATGGAAAACAGATATGGAAGAGGAAATGGACTCCTTAGCCAAGAACAATACCCGGGATCTTGTAGAGCTTCCTGAAAGGAGAAGTGTTGTTGGATGAAAATGGGTCTTCAAGCTGAAATGAAAAGTTGATGGAAGTATCAAAAGGTGTAAGGCGAGACTGGTAGCAAAAGGGTATTCTCAGGTTGAAGGTATAGACTTTCATGAGATTTTTTCTCTAGTTGTAAAACTTGTTTCTATTCATACTATGTTGGCACTAACTACGTTGCTTAATCTTGAGTTAGAACAGTTAGATGTTAAAACAACTTTTCTACAAGGTGATTTGAACAAAGAGATATATATGGAACAACCAGAGGGTTTTGTATGAGGGCACAATAGAAGATTAGTTTGCAAGCTCAGGAAATCATTGTATGGTCTGAGGCGGTCTCCCAGACAATGGTACAAGAAGTTTGATTCCTTCATGGTGAGCCAGAACTTTATAAGAAGTGAGTACGATCATTGTGTATACTTCAAAAGTTTCAACGACATATTTATTATCTTAGCTTTGTATGTTGATGATATGCTTATTGCAAGCAAAAGCATGGAAGAGATCAATAGGTTAAAGGCTCAACTCTCTAGGACGTTTGATATGAAGGATCTTGGAGTAGCAAACCATATCTTGGGCATGGAGATGCACAAAGACACGAAAAATGGTAAGATTTGGTTATCACAACAGAAGTATGTGGAGAAAGTACTTGCAAAGTTCTCTATGAACAATGTGAAACCTGTTAATGTTCCACTAGCTTCCCATTTTAAGCTTTCTTTGGTTTTGAGTCCTATAGGTGATGAAGAAAAGCGGTATATGTCTCATGTACCATATGCAAATGTTGTAGGCAAATTAATGTATGCGATGGTATCTACAAGACCTGACATTTCACATGCAGTTGGAGCTGTCAGCAAGTTCATTGCAAATCCAAGTAAAGAACATTGGCAAGCAGTGAAATGGGTGCTTCAATATCTAAGAGGCACAAGTGACCATTGAATCGTCTTTAATGGTAGTGAAGGATCAGTCTACAAATATGTGGATGCTGACTATGCAGGTGATTTGGACAAAAGAAGATCTACTACATGTTATGTCTTTACTCTTGCAGGTGGAACAATTAGTTTAATGTCAAAGCTTCAAGAAACAGTTTCCCTGTCCACTACCGAAACGGAATATATAGCTGCTTCAGATGCTAGTAATGAATCAATCTGGTTAAAGGGTCTACTTAATGAGATTGGAAGGACACAGGAGAAAGTGAATGTACTTTGTGACAATCAAAGTACTATTCACTTGGCTACAAATCCTGCTTATCACAGCAGAACCAAGTACATTGATGTAAGGTATCATTTTCTGAGACATGTGATCGATGGCGGAAAAGTAGCTCTTCAAAAGGTCCACATATGAGAGAATTGTGCAGACATATTCACAAATCCAGTTACAGTAGAGAAGCTACGATGGTGTTTAGCTCCTCTTGGCTTGCAGAAAAGATGATGAATGGGCATGGGCAAGGGGTTATGAAAATTGTTGTCAAGGTGGAGTTTGTTAGTTTGACAACAAATTATGTAATTTTTGGGTAAAATGTAACTAGTCAGTTCTATACCGAAATGTTAGTTATGTAACAGAAGTCGATGGTATAAACTAGTGAATGCTCGAGAAATGTAATCGTGGAGAATAATTATTGAATTAATAAATGCCCTTGCCTCCTAGATGTTGCCTTGACACCTTGTCGAGGTTTTACCATGTAAATCCTGTATGCCTATTTGTGTGTGTTTTAATTCAGTTCCTTTTCTTCGTCAATGTATAACTAAATGAGTTTAGTATCTTTTCTTCATTATTTCCATATTCATTCAACAGGACTCAAGCTGAACCCTCTTTGCAACCCTTCAGAAGTTTCTTAAACTCTAACTCCAAACATGGCCTACTTTGAGTTCCTTCGAATCCATAGACAAGAATTTGGCCCGACAGTCGGATCACCAGCGAACCCTAGAAAACTCGACGAAAAAGAACAAGAGGGTTTAGTTAAACTGGTTGACGTGAAAATTGGGCAAGAATATGAGCTTGTCGTTACCACATATGCAGGTACTACATGATGAGTAACACATGATTTTCAACAAAATTTGTTTCTGTTATGTGTGAAATAATGTTTAATTTATTACTTTGCATGCAGGTTTGTGTCGCATAGAATGGGGGACATGTTGCTGGTGACCAACTTTCAAAACGCGACACCTCAATTCCATTTTGTTTGCAGACATAATTTTGTGTTGAGTATCCACATAGAAAAAATAGAATCAAACCACTAATAATAAATTGTTGCACATGGTTCTTGTGGCTGCTGTCATGTGTCCTCAATTCACCATACCAATGCGCAACTGTAAGTATTGAAGAAACTTGTTGGTGGATAGTTTTATCTCAAAGGAATTGTGAGAGTATGTCCAACCATCAACATGTGAAGGATATATTTTCCATGCCTTTTTTAATAAGTTATTTTTGAATGACATGAGTGCGGGAAAAGTTGAGTGTTCCTCCTGGTCAATAAATATGTCTAGAATTGTTATGAAGTATCAAGTTGTGCCTTTTGATATGGTCACAATCCATATTTTTAGTTTGAGATCGATCGTTGCTTGCTCCATATGATGTTACTTTTAAATGAAATGGTTTCACTTTATGAATAATTAAGTGATTGGGGTGATCGATAATTCTTTATTACAAAATAAATTAGAAGAGAGAATTTTCATTTATATTTGTGGAAGATTATAGAACATCGGAATTATTAAGTGTGATTTAGATAATTAATAAGTTTTTTATTATAAATAATTTAGAATAAAGAATTTAATCATAAAAGATTTGTAAGATTGAGTAAAAAATTTAGGTTAATGGTTTTTGAAAACATTTTTCATATAAATGGTATTTTAAGTAAAAATAAAAAATGAAGTAAGTGATTTAAATTTTCATATGGGATTATATTGGATTATGTTTACATTTTGTTATGCAATTTTTTTTTTTGTTTTTCATTAACAATTATTCCTAATTTGCAAATTATTACCTTTTCCATCAGATTGAAAACCAACGTTAATCGGTTACAATTAGTTAAGTGATAGTTACAATTCTTTATATAATACTTTGATAGAATTAGAATACCAAAATTCATGATACGAACTTGTTGAGCATCCTCCAATAGAAGATAAGCCCATTGCTGCACTCGGGAAGTTTTTTGAGTAACCTCTTGGCCGTTAGGCCACTTCTTACTTTATGATTTATTAATATATTTAATGATTCATTTAATTAAAATTTTTAATTTTTGGAATGTATTTTATTTCATAATTTTTGTTTAGAGAATTTTCGGCAAAATCACATAATTAATCATTTGTCGATGTGTTTCGAACCAACCAGTGTCGTTCATCGTCAGGACAAGTTGAAGATACAGATCCAGTTTAGCGTGCTAAATAGTCTAAGCAGAGACTCAAATGGCTAAAAAATCTAACGGCTACTTTTCCACTCAAGGACCCCAATCAAACTTCCTCTAACTAATTTAATATTAAAATACTATTATATTTATGGAGCTAGGTTTACCAGGTGAAAAATAAAACAAATCAAAGATTAATCTGTTAAAAATAATTCATTTATTTATTTTAAATATTAATCATATTATAATATATTTATATGATATTATATATATTATATATAATTATAATTATTATTCATTAAATATATAAATATATATGTATATTCTCATATTTTTATTTTATATCTAATCTTCTAATAATACCCTATTTGATGCTTAGTTATTAAAATATTATATATTTATTAGATAAAAATATATTTATTATTTAACCTAGGTAAAAGTAGATCAATGGTTAGTTAACAAAACCAAACCATTTATCTATTTAAATTTATTAATCATAAATGAATATATAGCTATATAATTAACCAAATAAATATAATAATAATTATTCACTACCTAATACGTTCGAAGGAATTTCTATAATATTATATAAATTTATATTATTAGATAAATATAATTTTAATATTATTAATTTATATTATTAGATTCTGTGTTATTTACTTTTTTATTTTTATTTTATTCTATTTTTCATTTTCTATTTTTATATAAATTGAATCAATGAAAAATAATATTAACTCATTACTTTATTTCGTCAATACAAATTTTATTAATTAATTAATTCTAAACCGCCATAGGTCGTTAAAATTCTTTAGGCCAATAAGAAATAAATAAATACCTTACATTCTAAGGAAAGTTCAACTTATCTTTAATTACCTGATTAAATATATAATAAGCTAGGTTATAAATAAAACAATTTTAATGGAAGGATAACAACTCAAAATTAATCATAAAAATAAAATGAAAATAGAGGGGATTAAATTATACCATTAGGACGATAAGTTAGACTTCTGTGATCCATAACATTTGTTTAGAGAATTTTGGGCAAAATCACATAATTAATCATTTGTCGACGCGTTTCGAACCAACCAGTGTGGTTCATCGTCAGGACAAGTTGAAGATACAGATCCAGTTCAGCGTGTTAAATAGTCTAAGCAGAGACTCAAACGGTTAAAAAATCTAACGGCTACTTTTCCACTCAAGGACCCCAGTCAAACTTCCTCTAACTAATCTAGATGGACATAATATTAATATTAATAAGGATAAACTTAGTAACTATTATGATAAAGATATTAAAGGTGATTATGATTTAATTATTGATAATAAAGGTTGCAAATATAATAATTATAAACATGGTCGTAATAATGTAGCCGTTAATGGGAATATTAGCCTGATTGGTAGTGTTGGAATCAAGGGTGGTTCTGTGAGTGTTTCGAGTCCTCTTCCTCAAGGCAATAAGGTTTTGAATCTGTCTAGTTTTTCCTTTCCGCCTGCGGTTTTTAGTCTCCTAGGAAAGGGTCTTAACTTTGCCTTAGCACCCAGAAAAATCCCGGTTGATGACATCATTTGTGATGTTGAATTTGGCATTAAGAACCTTCCCGACAAGATTAAAGATACGATTAGGCAAGATTGTGCCGTGGCCCTAAGGAGAGCTAAGCCTCCCCGGAGCAATATCAGCAAGGCTGAGTTTGAGGCTTTGAAGGCCTTGAACAAGAATCATGAAATCGTCGTGTTAAAAGCTGATAAAGGTGGGGCTACTGTCATTATGGATAGAAGTGATTACAGAGATAAGATGCTTGATCATCTCTGTAATAGTGGAAGTTACAAGAATCTCTCTAAGAATCCCCTTAAGAAGGTATCTAGAGCAGTTGCTCTTGCGATCAAATCTTGCAATTCCACTATCCCTCTATCCCAGAAGCTTATCGAGGGAAACCCCATTACTCCTAGGATTTATGGCCTTCCAAAGGTCCATAAGGAAGGGGTCCCCTTGAGGCCCATTATCAACACCATAGGTGGTCCGACTTACCTCCTGGCCAAGTTCCTTGCTGAGAAATTAAGGCCCTTGGTTGGTCATACTGAGTCCTTCGTCAAAGACTCAGCTTCCTTTATTGATGACCTTAAGAGGATTAAGCTTGAGCCCGAGGACATTCTGGTAAGTTTCGACATGGTCTTGCTTTACACCTATATTCCAATTGATGAGGCCATGAAGGTGATTTATAAGCTCACTGACCATGATACGACGAAGTTAGTTGAAATTTGCCTCACCTCCACCTTTTTCAGCTTCGAAAGAGAATTCTATGAGCAGACTTGTGGGGTTGCCATGGGCTCCCCCCTGTCTCCGGTAGTCGCTAATCTCTTTATGGAGGATTTTGAGTCTAAGGTTTGTTGGAATTATGTTTTTGGTATGGTTATATGTTAGAGATGTTGTACTTGATGGCAACACCCATAGCATGGCTCTCAATATGATGAGAATTAAGAAGTACGCAGGAGAAAAGTTCACGGAATTTATGCAGAGAAAAGTTTATAAAATTTTATTTCATGTGGAGAAAAGTTCACGGAATTTTATGCAAAGAAAAGTTTATTTCATGTGGGAAAACTTACCTTTGGTACATGGTAGTTAGTCCTTGGAATTTGAACCTATGGTTTTTAGACCATGCCATCTCGACAGACGTGTTGATCCCTAGTATTGAGTTGATGGTATTGCTTTGTTATGGTTTTGGCCCGTGGTATTGGTCCATGATTTGAGGAAGAGCTTGCCTATATAAAGCAAAGGAGATCATTTATCTTGAGTATGCTTTTTGGGTTGAATATATTAAGATCTGAAATATTGGGTTATTGTTTCAAAAGCTCGATCTATATGAAAGTGAAGTGGAAAGCGAATCTGTGAAGGGTGATCTCTCGAGCACTGCAGCTGCGGAAGTACGGAGGCGCCGCAGGAGACGCCGTAGGAGGCGCCGCAGGAGACGCCACAAGAGGCGCCGCAGGAGACGCCGCAGGAGGTGCCGCAGGAGACGTCGCAGGAGGTGCCACAAGAGACGCCGCAGGAGGCGCCATAGGAGATGCCGCAGGAGGTGCCGCAGGAGATGCCACAAAAGGCGCCGCAGGAGACGCCACAGGAGGCGCCGCAGGAGACGCCACAGGAGTCGCCACAAGAGACGCCATAGGAGGCGCCACAGAAGGCACCGCAGGAGACACTGCAGGAGGCACCGCGGGAGACCCCGCAGGAGGCGCCGCAGGAGACGCTGCAGGAGGCGCCACAGGAGACGCCACAGGAGGCGCCGCAGGAGACACCGCAGAAGGTGTTCTAGGTTTAGTTTTCTGTTATTGTGGATCTGGTTATCTGGGTGACTTACTGGTACTTGATGATCATTTGATGTTTATGGATCCAGTTTGAAAAATTTATGAAAAGTGGTCCTTGAAAGAAAAGAAGTAGGGGGTTGTAGCTCCCTTCCAGGAGAGACTGGAAAACGAGAGAGAGTTGTAGCTCTCTGCAGGTTGTAGTCTGCGTACTGGTAAAGGACTGCACCAGTACAAGACCATTGTAAAAGGAGTTTCTAATTTGAAAGAAGATAGAGACATATTGCAACAGGTGGTTTTCACCCACATTGGGTTTCCACCTTATATCTGGTGTTATTTGATGTGACTGTCTGTTTTTCTTGTTCATGCTCATTGTTTTATGGTACTGATATGCAAAAATAATTCAAAGTATAAATAAGGAAGAATTGTTAAAAGGACTAGATAATACTGATTCACCCCCCCTCTCAGTATTATTTTCAACAATTGGTATAAGAGCAGGTCCTTCTAAAGAAGCTTGATCGCTTGAAGGAAGATCTTTCATCATGAGCAACTACGAGAGGGAAGCATCTATCAGGCCACCGGTTTTTGATGGGACAAACTTCAATTATTGGAAGGTAAGAGTTACTGCCTATCTTCAATCTCTTGGTACAGAAGTTTGGAACATTGTAGAGACAGGCTATGCTTTTCCTTCAACTACTCCTACATATGCATACGAGAAAAAGAAGTATGAAACAAATGCAAAAGCAGTCAGTACCCTATTAGGATGTATATCCCAATCGGAATTCATGAAGGTAATGCACTATAAATCCGCAAAAGAGATATGGGACAAAATTGTCACAAGCTATGAAGGAGATGAACAGGTAAAGCGTGCCAAACTTCAAACTCTCAGGATTCAGTATGAGACTCTCAAGATGTATAATGATGAAAGTGTGGCTAACTATTTTCTTCGGGTAGATGAAGTTGTTAATTGTATGAAAAATTTGGGTGAAGAAATAAAAGAGGCTATTGTGGTTGAAAAGGTTCTAAGATCATTGTCCCCCAAGTTTGAATCTAAAGTATCTGCAATAGAAGAAAAAGAAAATCTACGAATTCCTACTATGTCTCAGCTACATGGAATTCTAACTGCTTATGAAATGAGAAAGGGAGGTCCATCAGATAGAAGAGAAGCTTCTTTCAAGGCATCAAGCAAAGGAGATTATTATGAAGCAAGCCACGTCCCAGAAGAAGAGGAAGAAGAATCAAACTTTGTCAGAATTCTTCAAAGGGGTTCTGGAAGGTTCAGAGGTAAGTTGCCTTTTAAATGCTTTGCTTGTGGAAGAGTAGGTCATTATGCTGCAAAATGTCCTTATAAGGATAAAGGAAGGGAACCTGCTAGATGGAACAAGAAACAGAGTGCAAGTAAGAAAAGCTACTACACTCATGAAGATAGTGATGGTCTATCAAACAGTGATGAAGATGAACGAGGTAATGAATATAAATTGTTATGGCATTTGAAGATGATGATTATATGGATGTTATAGATGTGGATTAATTTCATGAAGAAATTACTAAACTTAAGAGATGTATAGAAGAGAAGAATATGATCATTGATACTCTACAATTTCAAATTGATGAAAAGGAAAGACATCTTGAAAATTAGAAGGTGAAATTGTTGGTCTTAGAAAAGAGATTGAGAAAACAAAAGCTATTAATCTTAGTTTGTCAAAGGATCTGAAACTTTGGATGAGATTATCAATGTGCAACGGTCTCCTCTAAACAAGACAGGTCTGGGCTATAATGGAGAAAATTCTCAAGCATCCACCTCAAAAAGTTATCTTGATGCAGCAAGAAGAAATGAGCAAAAGCACAATGAATACCATCAGGTAAAACAGGGACGAATTGCAAACAGAAACTATCAGGGGCAATCCATCTTAAGGGTGAACAAAAGCTACAACCAGCCACAGGTAAAATCTTCTCAATTTGGTTCAAGAATAGATGACAGAAGAAATTACAATCAATTGGCTGGTAGA
>APFE030698798.1:0-14301 GCA_000404065.3 Pinus taeda | reverse complement strand
TCATATGACGAACAAACATGCCATAGAAGGGAGGGCGACATTCACAAGGCCAACAACCAGGTCTGGAGTCATCTGGAAGGCCGGCTGTTAGAACAAACTCGCCTAAACTGGATCAGCGCAGGTCCATAACTGCACTGGTGCGCTGACATCGCAGCTGAATAACAAAGAAGTTCATGTCAGCGCGATCAGATATGAATAACAGACGCGCTGGCTCATCAAATTCGACCAGCGCGGGAAACAGGTGTACTTCCGCACTGGCAGCGCGTTCGGTCTGTTATGGAGCGCCCATCAGCGTGGTTATTTTGACAAAAGTCACGATGATCAAATAAACTTAGGCAAAGAGGGTTATTTGGCCAATTCAGAGAGCATGAGCATGATGAATTGATTTCATGACACAGTAGGGAGACTGACAAGGAGACAGTGACAAATTACTGTGTAACACCTGGAGCAAAATGTTGAGTAAAAGCAGGGTTCCAAATAATGCTCATCCCAAGGTAAGGAGTACCAATTAAAGGTTGAGTTGTGATAGGTTGACCTAAACTAGGATAAGGTGTCTGACCGTAAGTTCGAGTAAAAGGTTGACCTCCAATTGTAGGATAAGATCTGACAACAGTTTTTCCTCCAGGTGGAGGATAAAGTGGTTTTCCACTAGGTAGGTAATAAACACTAGTTGGGGTTACTTGAGGGTTACCTAAGTTAGATACCATGTGAACATATTGTTCTAATGTCATAGGCACTTCAAGCATGGATGTCATTCTCTAAATAGTAGATGTGGATAGACCAAATGACCAAGTAGAAGGTTGAGGAGAAGAGGAAGCTCCTCAAAAAGTCCTAGTAAGTGACTAGTATCTGGGAGGAACTGATGGACCACATACAATATTGAGTCAGAGGAGTTAGTAAACATATATGAATGAGTAGGTTGGCTCACAAGATTAATTTCTAACATGGTTCTTCTTAGTGAATAAAAAGGAATACAGTGAGGTGGAAAACTAGGACCTAAAAAGTTCAAAGGGGTAGAATACTAAGGACCAAGTCGGAAAGGATTGAAAGGAACTCGTGGAAAAACTCTTGGATAAAAAGGTTTAGCGGTGGTAACTGGAGTACCAGGTGATTCTTCCTCCTCGTTCGTAGTAATATCTTTAATGCTAATTAAACCAGGGGCTAATCTAGTCGTAATTATCAACTTCATTCAAGGTGAAGGTGGAGCAAGAGTAGGAGCTATAACAACCAAAGGTGATTTTGGTTGAGAAATATAAGAATTAGGTTCTTTTACTTCTGGTTTAGTTAATTAAGTGTCTGAAACTTCACCAGCATTAGATTCAATTTGAATTACTTCGGTAATTTTTGGGCCAAAATGGACTAAGCCTGATTCTACTTCTTGCGTTGGATTCACTTCGGCTTCTACCATCATAGATTGTAAAGCTATAGATGTTTGAGGTTGTTATGAGGTTCCATATCCTGTTGATTTTGACCTTTCATTTTTCATCTTTTCAATTGACTAGGTGTATATTTAGGGGGTTTACCCTGCATTCTATGCGAATGCCTTAGTGAATCATCCGAGATGAAATTTGTCTCACAAAAATAAAACAATATTCACAATCCAATCCTAAGGTATCTAAACAGTAAAAATAAATAATTAAAACACACTAAAAAATCTAAGGATTGAAACCATGCAAACAATATTTTCACAAAAAAATCACTAGTTGGTGATGAAACACAATGTTGTAGAGATGAAAGTGAAAAGTGGCTATAGATAGAGTAGGTGGAACTAGTTACATTGGCAACCCTCTTAATGTACATGGTCTAGTGCAAGTAAACTTCATTTATGCCATCTGGAATGAAGGATACCCTCTAGAAAGGTCCAAGTGAGTCTAGCCAACATCTATTCTAGGTACAATAGATCAATGAGTAGGGAAATGGGGTTAGGGACCATAGTTGTACTATCGATGGACACATCATTGTATCTACCGTACTCCCTATGGTAGGATGGCCTCCATTGATCTGGGGTCAATGAAACTGATCTGAGACCAGTATGAGTGGTTTGAGACACTCTCTTGTGATATTTATTTAGGATAAATAAAACTGACTTCGGGTTAGTAAGAGTGATATGACACACTCTCTTCATATGGAACTGACTTCGGGTCAGTAGAGAATGCTATGAGACATTCTCAATCAATTATTCTTCTTCATGGTTCAATAGAGAAGAGAAGAGCAGTGTAAGGCGCTGATGGTAGAGATAGTACAATCATACATATGGATCAAAGGATGGAGTTGTCCCTAGTTGAGAGGGAGTGTTAAAATTAGGAACTAGGGCCAAACTCCATGTGGGTCATCTTATTTATGGCAACTGATATTTTTCGTGGATCCCTCTCAATGAGAGGTGTAGGATTGATCTAAATATCATATGATTCTGATAACTATTCATGGAGTTATGAATTTATTTGTGTTATAAGACAATTCGTCAAGGTTGGCCAGCAACCAAATAAACCCCACATGTGCTCAACGTTTTAGTATAAAAGGAGATGACTTGAGAGTCATTTCACATAGACTTCTATCTTGATTTCTCTCCATTTGTCTTGGGTTTTAGTGGAAGAGAAATCTTGGAATGGAAGCCCTAAACGTTGGAGGAAGAGAGGCTGCCCTAGACACAGATGGAAGGCTGCCCTAGACGCAGATGGAAGGCTTCCCTAGACACACATGGAAGGCTTCCATAGAGGTAGATGGAAGGTTTCCCTAGACACATATGAAAGGCTGTCCTAGACGCAGATGGAAGGTTTCCCAGTATGTTAAGTTTGTTGGTGTGCCCTAACCTGTCAAGTACATGCACAGAACCCTAGGTAGAAATCAGTAGTAGCATGCAGCGAATTGAGGGATGTTTGTGGACTGATAGTTAGATGCATGGGACAACAAGGTAACTAGTATAGTAGTGCTAATATATGTAACAATAAGGTACATCGTGTTGTCACGATATATGGGTCAACAAGGTACATAGTTTTGTCAAGATATATGGGATAACAAGGTACATAGTACTGTCAAGATTTATGGGACAACAAGGTACATGGTGTTGTATAGATACATGGCATAGCTATGACATGGCAGCAAAGGCACATGGAAAACAATAAGCATTGGGACAACAACAAGGCATAGTGCTACAATAGAAATTGGGACAATAGCAAGACATGGCGCTGCAATAGCAATTGGGACAACAACAAGACATGGTGCTTCAATAGCAATTGGGACAAAACAAGGTGCAATAATGGCACATGAGGGTACATTATGCAGTACAGTGATGGGTATTGTCATGATTGATGAAGCATGATAAGATGCAGCAATGTGATGATGGGTGCAACATGGTGCAGCACGGTGAGGTGTAGCATGATGACGAGATGCAGCATGATGATAGGTGAAGGAGTCACCTTGGAGAATTAGTTGAAGTAGCATGTCTTCAACTGATCTCATTTATCATCTTCTTAGAGATGATCTATGCTCTTATCTAGATAATTCAAAGTCTTGACTTCTGTTTTAAGTGTACTATCTCTCTCTCTCTCTCTCTCTCTCTCTCTCTGCTGAACTATTGAAGAACATATAAGAACAATTGATCAAGGGTTTCCCCACATTGGGGTTTGTCCCTAGCTAGTGCCTCATCTTGTGTCCTCTTGTCTTGGCTTGTATTATGTGATTTATGTTTATGTTCTATCTGCAGTTTACTTGAACGTTGATGTGATTGTTAATCTGGAAAAGATATTGAGCTAACTGTGAAAATTGAAATAAATTTCTCTAAGCATAGAACATACCTAAACTTAACATACTTCCCCTCTGCCATGACCTCAGGTAAAATACCTAAGAATATGGTCTCTAAGGTTACCACATAAGAGAATTTAACTTGGGGGGATAGTCATAGATCAGATGTACACGCAAGGGGAGAGTAACTATGCTCAATCCCCTTGAAAGTTACTCAACATGGTTAATATGAGGTTTACTTGCAAGCGACTCCCAAGTACCTTTCGGCACCATTTTTAATATGTGTAAGTCACTCTACCATAACTAATGAAGTGGGATTGATCAATCCATTGGGTTCGATATGATCTACTGCTTGACTCCTTTGTAAAGGGACCTTCCCAGAGAAAAATTAGAGTAAATGGATTTTTCTCCCTATTGCAAGATTCTAATGTTTGTTTGTAGCTTTGGAAACTTAACTCACTTTCCTTTTCCAAAGCCCTACAACTTGATCTAGTGTAGGTGGAAAAGAGCCCTAAAATAAAAAAATTCTAGATTGATTTTATTAGTGTTGATTTTAAGAGTTGTTATTTACTCAAAGGTAATGGATGTGAAACTGATGGAATTATAACTTGAAGAAAATCACAATTCAATCGAAAATGAAATTGCAATATTTTCATTTCAATGAATTTCTATTTGAAGTTAGGAAAGAGTCTTTCAATTTTTCAATGAAAATGTAAAAAAAAAAACTCTTAAATCCCACTATATTTCTTTTTCCCAAATGCAAATGTCCAATTTTGAATTACGCAAATACTGAAATTAACATTCAAAGTTTCACTTTTCCCAAAAAACACAAAAATAAAAAAAACTTGCCTTTGGCATACAATCACTTGAATTGTTTCAAAATGCAAGAAGAAACCAATAAACACTAAAACAAATTTTCCCTAATTGAATTCTACAAATTCACTTGGAGTCAAGAGTACAGTTCATAAACACTTAAACAATGGTAGGAAAATGAATTTTCGTTTCGTAACTAGCATAAGAGGCAATTTCACAAACAATACCAATTCTTGTAAATCATTGATTTTCACTCCAAAACAATCTTTCACAAAAGAGAAAAATAAAATCAAAACCTGATTTGATCGAAAGAAGAAAGACAGATAGAAAACAAAGCAAGATTGATTGATCTCTCTTTTGATAGATCAACCACTCACCATATGAGACTTTACCCTAGTTTTCAAAAATAAGAAAATTTCAAAAATTCCTTTCACAATGCTCAAACAAACTGGTCAAGACTCATTGAAGGTACACAAGTGTAAATAAACAGAAAAAAACTAAAAAATTTGGACATGATGAAGATAAAACTAAAATTTTAAAAAAATCCATGTATGTTCACAAGTCATATAGAAAACCAGTGGGCATACGCACTATTGTAGAAATAAAAGTGTGCATAAGTGTGCTCTATCCCTAAAACTAAAGTGAGCAAAACGGTAAATTTTTAGAAAAAATAGAAAACAAGTCAAATAAATCACAAAATCCATATTTTTAACATTTCCAAACACTCAGAGAGGGCTTCAATAGAAAGATCAAAAGGTCAAACAAAAATAATAATGGAGAGTGAGACGTTCCCCAGTGGAGTCGCCAAATTTTTAGGTGAAAAAATCCCTCTTGCAGACAAGAGTGATCTCCTAGACCTTAGAGAAATATATTAACAAACAATAAAGAACTGATACCTTTCCCTAGTTTACAATTTAGTGAAATAAGCAATATGATAGAGGCCACTTATTGTTTAATCGAAATGCTTTATGAAGTCCCTTTCAAAACTTTCAACCATTCACTTCTCCTTGATGCTTTAGAGATCATTCCATTGCTTCCCACATCTTCTCCATAATGTCCTAATGGATATCTGCATAGATAGAAACATACACAAGATCCAAGCATCTAATATACAACATAAGATATAAATGAACTAAGTAACTGAATCACATATCATAAATTGATCAATATGGAATCATAACCTCTGTGGGTGATCAAGGAATCCCACAAATGACATCAAAGAAGACATAATTGGGAAATAATAGTTTTTTAATATTAATAAAATGGAGACTAAACTCACAACCTCAAAGCGTTGATGTTACAAGCCTCTTCTTACAATCTCCCACCCTCTCCTTGAATGAATAGCCTCCCAACCTTATTTATGTAGCATAAGCCTACTTCCAATAGTCCTCTCCAATCCTCAAGATCGTGTTAACTTTATAGGCTAAGAAGGGGAAGTTGGGATCCATTTCCCAAGGTTAAGATCCATTAATTGTGGGGTAGGGGTTTCACAAAGACAGGGAGGTAGCTCCATGATGGGAAGGATCAATGCAGAATAGGTACCCATTCAAATCTTGTTAGCTGGGAAATATTTGACTGACAATGCTTCGAGAGTTTACTTTTTATTTTTACATTGATTAAGTCATTTGTGCAAGTCACAGTATAAGACAAAGTGCACTTATGCACGGTTTCTAATGGACTCTTCTGCGTATGCATAGACATTGACTAGGGAACTACACAACAAGCCAAAAATGGGATTTTGAGCCATGGGATCTAGGAATTTCATTCTCTTTGGGATAGTTTGGATTCTAACCTTGCAAGGGGATGCTTCAAAACACTTTTATGGATAATGAAAGTTCCAAATTGATGGTAATTTTCCTAATGTAGCAAAATGACGCGTAACACTATGGATGACATCATCTTGAATCCTATTGGTTATTTTGAAGTTAATATTTTTAATACATATTGTGTTTTGAGGCCCATATTTTACGTCAAAATTTCCCTAATGATGGGTTATTTACTAGATGGTGCAAGATTCCTTGTTTTGCTGCAAGAAAAGCCAATATGCCAAAAAATTATAAAATGAAAATTTAAGATGAGAGAAGGGGTAGGAATGATGAGAAACAATATTATTTATCTAGTAAGAGCATATTAGAAACTAAGCATAAGCTTTAACACTATCAAACCAAGTTTTGTTATCTTTGTTGCATAATAAAATATGAAATTGCATAAATTGAAGCAACAAATGAAATGAAATGGAAAGATATTGGAAAATACAATGATATGAAATATGAGTGATCCAAGATGCAGTCACATTATATAAATGACATGCAAAGAAATTTCTCTCGTAAAACTACCTACTTAACCAAGGGTAAAGTTATCAAATTGTAATTTCCATAAATTTTGATTTAAGAGCTAAACAAAGCAAATTTAAAGCATGAAAATGATAGTAACAAACATATAAGGGGGCTTTGAAGATCTGGGAGTGGACCAAGTCAAGGATGCTGAGATATGTTGAGGAGGAACTAAGTTGGAAACTGAAATGAGCGATTTCTTCCATTAACTTATTATAATTTTGTCTTACATTAGGAAATAAAATGTTGCAAAAATTACTTAGAAATATTCAAAGCCTAAGCTTATTTATAACCTATTATTTTCCTTAGTCTCAAAGGCCTACTTGAATATTTTATTTATACATAAGGTTGGGGAGAATCCTCCTTGAGAGAAGGGATGTATTTTCCCCTAAATATCCTAAAAATAAGGGACATTTCTCCATATCTAACTCACAATAGAAGGAGAAGGCATTAAATTCCCCGAGCTAGTTGATTTTGAAGCTTCCCATAATAGGGAATAAGTCTCTAGAGTCTCGTTAATGACGAATTCTTTAGAATTTGCTGAAAATATTTATAAATCCTACGCAACAAATATATTAAGGCACATAAAGCATGAAAGTCACATTGAATTGTCTAGGAACTCATTAAGCTAGGAAAAAATACCATCAACTGCATAATGTGGGGTCAAAACATTGTTTTATGTGCCTTGGAGTGGAAATATGGGCCTTATAATTTACATATTTTAGAGGTCTGTCACACATTAAATCGAGTGATCTTTATTCATACTTGGTCCTATATATTTCTATATGAAGACCAAATTTTTAGATTTTGAATGTGACAAATTACCTTCACTTATTGATCATAAATACCTAGCAACTTCTTAATAATTCACTCAGTTTAAATGTTGCAGTGCTTCCTCACACACAGTCAATGGGGATGGTTTTTCTTTTAAAATTATACTAAAAAGGAAGGAAATTTGTTATAATAATCCTCTTGTTTGATAGCTTTATGTGTCACCTTTATCTAGCACTTTAAAAAATTAATAACAGAGGTTATATGCCTAGATATTACCAATTTGGTTGAAGAATCCATGAATTTAAACTCACCCATCTCGGTCTCTTATGAATCCTTCTTGCATACCTAGGTCACTCTATTATACACTTACACATTTTTACCTCTCTCCACTCCATTACTTCACTTTAGCTCCAAGTCATTTTTCTTACTTTCTACTTCTTTACCTCTCCATATTATCACTCCATTTTACACTTACTCACTTTTACCCCTCTCCACTCCATTACTTCACTTTATCTCCTACTCATTTTTCTTATTTTCTACTTCTTAACAATACTTTTACCTCTACACATTATTATCCTCATCCATATTAGCATACCTCATTTCATTTCATTTTACACTTAGTCATTTTTACCTCACTTTATCCATGACTTCACTTCATAATTTTCATACCTTTTTTTAGGCACACTTCCCAATGACACATGGCATTATTTTTGGGTGAGATTTGGAATGTATTGTTTGGACTAGATGACTTGGCATGTGACTAAAAAAATTCACTACTCACAAAACAAGAGGTTCCATAGCTCTTTCTACTTCATACATAGGTAATATGGGGAGCATGTTTCTTTATAAATTGTGAAAAATTCCCTCCCACAGTTCATGTGGAATAAATAAGGTCGATTTATAAATCAAAGTTTGAGATTTAGGAGGAGCAAATCAATGGCTACTAAGCCACTAACTTCCAAAAGCCATAACTAGAGCTCTTGATGTCCAAATTGAAAAAATGTGATCTTGTTGGAAAAGCTATTGAGATGAAAGAACATCTTTGGGATGGTTTATGTGGATGAAATGTAATATATAATTCCAAAAATAAAAACGAAAAATTGCATCACTACCATTTGATGGGCCCTGGTATTGCACCAAGAATTTTTCAACTCCCAAGGGCTTCTCAACTAAAATTATGAACCTGAGGTTCTTATAAATTAGAGGAGACGGTGCTATATGCACAATAGGTTAGGTTCTACTCATGTCATTGTTATCCATGAAATAAAATCAAGGTGTTTAGAGACCACTCCTCCAACTAATTATAGTGAGAACTTCTTATGAAAGCATAAATTAACATTTTTCTAGCTACAAAGGTGAAAATTCCATTCATTAAATGTAAATGATAATTGAAATTGCATGAAAGGAGAAAGTCAATCTTGTTGGAAACTAGATCACTACTCAAAGGGGGGGTGAATCAATAGTGTGGTACTTTTAAACTTTTTCTAAAATTACTTAATATTTTATACCATGCACAAAATGAAACACAAAACCATATATCAGAGCACCAAATACAAACACGCAACCATAAAAATAATCAACACAAAAGACACAAGTGTTTATGGTGGAAACCCCATCCGAGGCAAAAAAACCACCCTATTGTTGTTGCGCTACTCAATTATTTTATTAATTGCTAAAAAAATTATACATGGATCAACTCACTCCTATGAGCTGGAAGACTTGAATTCTTTCATAGTATTTTTGTCCTTTCAGACAAGAACCTATTTCTCTCTCGGATCTATTGACTACCATCCACTGAAGGCCACCACGATCAACGATCCTCACCCAATTTTCATTAGACTATCCAACTCCTATTGGATGGAGAAAAATCTTCCTTCTACTAAATCCACAAAGTCACTATCTACTCAAAGTATCCATTCCTCCACTTCCTCCATGCAAGCCTTGTTTCATATATTTTTAGACTGAGCTCCTAAAACTTGCTCAAAATGAGCATTCCAACAACCTTGTATCAAAGCCCAATAAATCTCTAATTTTCAACACTAGTTTCCACCAAAAACTCCACAAAAAAATATTCATACAAGTAGCAAAGAAAACTCCTCAAACTATAATCCAAAGCACACCTCAACATCTCACACTCTACATAAACATATGACTAAAACAAAACTTCAACTCACTTTTGCTACCACTACAAAATGATATAGAAAATATGCATACTAAGGCTCACATAGTTTGCAAGTTCTTCACCAACCTCACTCTCACTGAAACTTATCAAACAATCAACCATATTAGCATTGAGGTTTCTCTAATATAAATATGAACTCAAGTTCTCAACTCAGTAATTACACCTAGATACTGATCTCAACATTCCTGTTCATATGCTTGATTAGATATGGTTTCATCTCATTGACTCAATTAACCATTAACCATTAGGATAATTTTGAGTTCTAAAATGGGCCTCCTAAGGAAATTATAAAATAATAGTAGAAATAATAAAATAAGATTAGATTACATCATCAAATTTTAGAGGGAAAAAATAAAAAAATAATTTTCAGCTTGTATTTTCAACTTATCTCCCTATGGTTTTACTTACATTTCGAGCTGGAACACTCTTTGGATACATAATTTTATTCCTCATCCAAGGAGTACCCATGTTGCATACTTTTGATGGATCCTGCTACACGAAAAATGAGAAATACATTAGAAACATGATTGCAATTATGTTTTTCATGTATTTCTAATTTTTCATGTAGCGGGGTCCATCGAAAGTATGCAAGATGGGTATTCATTGGATGAGGAATTAAATTTTGCATCCAACGAGTACTCCCACTCGAAATTTTAGTAAAGAATTAGGGAGATAAGTTCAAAAAACAAGTTGAAAAAGTAGTTTTATTATTGTTTTTTTAATCTTTTTACTTTTTTACCCTAAAAATGGTGAATCATCCCATCTTAAATCCTATTTGTTCTTATAAAGTTAATTTTGGTTGTACATTTTTCTTAGGAGGCTCATTTTAGACCTCAAAATTCCCCTAATGTCCAATAGACTTTTTGATATTTTCAACTTTAATCAAATTCTTGAGGCCTGACAAACTTTTCTAACCATAAAATGAAAGCTTATGATCAAGGATGTCACCATAAACCAAAAATTAGTTCAACAATGTGAGGAATGCAGAGCTAGTTTAGTGAAAACACCTTAGTTTCTCCATCAGCACTATATTGTAAGCGACTGGAGCTATAACGACTCCCTTGGGCTTGCCTCCATGTTACTGTAGCTCTCCAACTACTCCCTTGACTCAACAAGCATGCGACTGGGTCTTAGGATCAATGAAATCATCCATCCTTTAGTGAAAAACATCTTCCACCTATTGGACTATCATCGTCAACTCCTAAAAATTCCTCCGAGCTCTGCAACAGGTCTACAACTAATGAAATAGTCCAAGAACAAGTTAGTGACATGCAAGACCTATTCTTCCAACTTTAGCACTAAGACCAACACCTCTAGCTCCTCAAGAAATAACCATAACATCTATAACACCTATAGTAGCATCTACAACATCTGCAATTAAAACATCAAGGCATACAACTATCTCGATCACTAGTAGAAGCACCTCCAACACAAGTAACTACATCTCACACATGTAGTAGTAAATGCAATGTCTCTAAAACATGTAGAGACATATGCAAAAACTAGAGAAACACTCAAACCACCTACAACAACAACTTCTCCAATCTACAACACAACATCAATGACCATAGAAAGAATCCAACCCTCCTATAGTAGCAACATCTCCAACCACCTCAATATGTATGGAAACCATTTCCTCAACATCCACAACATCATCTCCACTAGGTCTTGTCATAGGTATGTTGAAATTAATGCCAACTAACAAGATCATTAACCAAACACCATCACCAAACACTCATCACACTTGCATATGACCAATAACATATCAAACCTGTTGACATCAATGCCAACACTGAAATGACAAAAAATCTATCTGTAAAAGTAAAACATGCTACTCTAATTTCACGCTTAATCAAATCAATAACTTATATGTCTAATCACACTTGCTTGAAAACGAGAAATCCAACTTTTAAGATGCTAATGAAAAAAATACTAATTCTAACTTTGTTTTGTTATAGGATGGTTGCAGTGAGGAAGGAATGAGGTTGTAGTGGTCCTAGAGTATTCCCTAATCATTAAATCATAGTGCGGGGGACATTATTCAACTTCATTATGCTAGAGTTAAGGTATGGAGTAAAACTAGTTGGAAAAACCACTCCTACAAGGCTGCTACAGGAGGTGCTACAAGAGGACCCGTATTGCTACAAGAGGCCCTATTTTGCTATAGGAGGGGGTTCGAGAGAATTTCAAGGAAGCAAATGGTGTATTATAGGTTGATAAAGGTGGATTAGGGTAGAAGGTGATGCATGAAGGTTTTGGTATCCCCTTAGCCAAGAATAGCACCCCTTGGAGGTCTATCTTGTACCAAAGTTGATGCCCACGATGTCCTTCATTTGTCTTAATAGAGTGACTTTGGAGATAGAGGTTGGAAGCAGCGTGAGGTTCCTAGCAGGAGGATGGGAAATTCTAGGTGTGTGTGGGAAGGCATGCCCACCCCTGCATATCAACATAATCCCTGCAGCTAGCCAAATACATGCATCAACTGACCAATAATGCAGTGAGAAAAATTAACATGGAAAATATGAGTTGAGGGCCTCTTCTATTCCCATCAATGAGGAAAAATAGGGCCTCTTGTATTCCCATCAATGAGGCCATGAAGGTGATTAATAAGCTCACCGACCCTGATACGGATAAGTTGGTTGAGCTTTGCCTACCTCCACCTTTTTCAGCTTCGAGGGAGAATTCTATAAGAAGACTTGTGGAGTTGCCATGGGTTCCCCCTTGTCCCCTGTCGTCGCTAATCTCTTTATGGAGGATTTTGAGTCTAAGGCCTTGGCCTCCTCTCGTCTCTTACTGAAGCTTTGGAGAAGATTCGTTGATGACACTGGTGTTGTCTGGTCTCATGGTCCTGATGAGCTGGATCGTTTCTTCAGTCATCTCAATAACCAGTTTGTCGCCATTAAATTCACGATGGAAAAAGAATACAACAGTTGTCTTCCGTTCCTGGATGTTCTCATCTCTAAGAAGGTGGATGGTTCCTTTTCTCATCAGGTGTTTAGAAAGAAGACGCATACTGAGAGTACTTGCATGCTTCTTCCCATCATTTCCCCGCTCAGAAGTTAGGGGTTCTAAGCACTCTTGTCACCCGTGCTGTTAGAATTTCCTATGAAGGGAGCTTGGAATCGGAGAAGGCTCATCTCCTTGATGTCTTTGTGAAGAATGGTTGCAGTAGAAACTTGGGTCAAAAAGCCTTCCTCAAGGCCAAGAAGGAGCCTTCTGTCCATAGAGATCCTAAAGATCGTGTCATGGGGGTTAACCTTCCTTACATCCCAGGGACCACTGATAGGATTGCGAGGATTCTGAGGATGTACGATGTGCCCACAACTTTTAGGCCTCTCAATACTATCCGTGGTTCCCTCAGGTCGGTAAAAGATCCTATCGACCCTAAAGACATGAAGGGCGTCTATGTCATTCCTTGTTCTTGTGGGACACCATACATTGGTGAGACGGGTTGCTCTATCAAGCAAAGGTTCAGCGAGCATTTGGCTGACTTAAGGCATGGGAGGGCCAAGTCCTCATCCCTGGCTGAACATGCCGAAAAGACTAGGCATCATGTCTGTATTGAAGAGGCTCAAGTCATTGCTAAAGTTGCGGAGTTTCACCATCGAAAATTCAGAGAAGCCCTGGAGATTGAGAAAAGGTCGAAAAATCATAATAGGGATGATGGCTGGAAGATTAGTAGTTGTTGGGTCCCAGCCCTGTCTTCCTAGCCTCCTCTATCCCTCATTTATAAGGCCTCGGGGTAGATTCTGTGGTTGGTCCTTTTTACCCCTTGGGTTCTTATAAAAATTTTTATAGTTAGCTTTTAATCATTATTTATATACTCATCCCTGAGTCTTAGCTTCCTAATAATATATTGAATTAATATAATTTGTTCCCTTCTATTATCTTAATTCTTAGTATCATTCGTCTTATTGGATATTAATATGATCTTTAAAGTAATTTCGAGCCTTATTACAATTAAATTTATTAATAATGAAGAAGTAATTTTAATTATTTTTGTCTTATTTCTTGTTTTCAATTATATCTATATATATTAATATATATAATATATATATTTATATAGATTTGATTTCTATAAATATTATACTAATAATATTATCCTATAATAGACTATTATAACGTTATATATATTTATTAATATACAATTAATGAATCTAGTTTAAATTAATTATCATTTTAAGCTAAAGATTATTTGAATTCATAATATCGAACTTATTATCATAACTATAATATATTAAAGGAAAGAGATTATTTACCTACCATTATAACAATCTAGTTAGTATTTCTAATATATATTTAGTTTTAAAATAGTTTATTTTAAATAGTTGGTATATTATAAGAGATTGAATATATGTTTATTCTACCTTTAAACTGAATTAGTTTATTTTTACCCCTTCCTAATTCCTATATTTTTTTCGATAAATAAATTTTGAACCCTTATTTGTAATAATATAT
>APFE030698795.1:9851-63467 GCA_000404065.3 Pinus taeda | reverse complement strand
GAGAGATTTTACGTGGTGTTCGACACCAAGTCCCTTTTCACACCACGTGAATTGTACTGTAGTACCTTGAGGGTCATTGTCATTATTGGTGATTCCTCTCACGCCTGTTAATAGCTTACATCATTGGCTGGTAATCCGGGGATGTCTTTCCATGTTCGACTCCAAATTTTTTTTCACATGGATCGACTTGTACTCCAAGTGAAGATTGAACGAGTTTTGAAGACCCCGGATCTAGTTTCATCCATCTGGGTTGCGATATAGTCAGGAATATAAAAACATCCAGTGTACATCATTGTCGAACAGATGATCATCCAAATCAAAGGATGATGTGTCCATATCATTAGTCTGTCACACAGACGATCGTCTGTCCTATGTACATGAAAAATGAATTTATAAAGCTGAGCATGGGAATGCCCGCCTCAGCTAGATCATGAAAAAATGTCGTCAAAATAATGTATTGTATTGTATCTTATTACAGGTCGCCTCCCAGCTTGGAAAAACTTCGGATCCTCATAATAAAGCATTTCACCCGACATCAAAAAAGATTAACGACCTCATGCTTTAGGGGGCAACTGTTATAGACGTTTTTGAGCACTTCAACCCCAATCACAAATGTCCATAAACTGAGGGCTCTTAAGTCCCTAAAAGTGTTGCTTCACTGCCTAAAGGAACAAAGCCAACTGATTACATCATCTCCGAGAAGTTCTCCACTGAAAACTGCTCATAAATGGTCAAAACTGGACCATACTGAAATCTCAATGCAAAGGGTGCGATGCATATCACCTTCCCAATGTATAGGGTGCGATGCATACTAATTTGCTCCTCTGTAGGGTGCGATGGTCAGGAATGGACAAATGGCAGGGACAAAAATGCGAGGTGGAAGATCATGGAATCTTCCAGAAGCTTCCCCTCTGACACTTGCCTCTCCATTTTCGACCAGGGATGAGTAAGAGATCTTCATTCTCCAAGTGGAAGCAGGAACTATCAGAGAGAAGACAATAATCAAGATCCCAAAAGATGACTCACCTCTCTGTAATCATCTATATATGGATCCCTCATCACAGAGATCCAGAGGCTGGAATTTTGTATCTTATAGAGAAGTGTTGTTGGTATTCTGGTGTACATTCACAGTGTTGGGTGATATAGCTTTGCTTGAGGTGAAGAAGGGCTTCTTAGCTGGAGGATGATGCTGGGTCAGAGCACATGGTTGTAATCTTCTTGCTACTTTTCATCTGAATAAAGCTATTCTTGTTTCCTTCCATATTCTTGTGTACTTGTTTATATATACATGTATATGGTTAATGCACATCTGATCCTGGATTATTTATGAATTTAGATCCTTGTTTCTTGCATAGTAGTATGTTGCTATGATTCCACAGGTCCTTTTGAAGCTGGGCAAATAAAGAAGAAGCGGCAAAACTCTATCAAGAAGGAGAGGAAATCGAGCGTAAGACTCAGGTTGGTCCTCTTGGTTCTCCTCTCATCTATTTTCATAAAAGGAATCAATAGTAGACTTTGATTTTTTGTTTCTAAGATAGCCACCCATCTTAGTGGGAATAGTAGCATCTGAGTGGACACTATTCCTGGATAACACAACCCTTAATAACTCGTGGAAGGGAGTTATTTATAAAAATTTAGAGCTAAGAAAATATCTTAAAGAAATTTACAAAAATAGATCAATACAAAATTAGGAATATAAAATGCTGGTTGATATGTCACTATTTTGGTGTTGAGTTGTTGATTACTATTCCTTGAAATCTTGAATGCTGCTTGATCCTCCTTTCAGTCAAGTAAATCAGTTAATTGTTCCCAGCATTTCTTATCTAGGATAGATAACTTAGTTACCCTTCAAGAAACTTCATCCATTTCTGTATATTTAGTAAAAGTGCGTTTTATTGGAAATATATGTCTAATTTCATTGAGGATGAAAAAGGTATCTCTGAGTGCATTTAGCACAACCCTTGGTGTTGTTGCACCTCTTATGTTTGAAAATGAAGTTGCATTGGTACCTACCTCTATAAGCTTTCGAACATAATATTCAATGGGCATTAATTTGTCGTTTATCACAATCATAAAGGGCAAACCCTTGCTGGTCAAGGGTTCTAACCCACTTCAAAATCGTTGAACTATGACATTAATGTTGTTGCATTTTCCCTCCAACTGAAGAATGATGTTTTTCTTTGTAATGATCTTCTTTACTTCCAATATGGTTGTTGTCCTGTCATTTATACCTAATTCTTCAAGCTCATAGCTATCTTTAGAATTCAGAAACTTGATTATCTCGGTGGCAACTTTTGGCATGTCCTCAAGTTCCTTGGAGATAGTTTCAATAGCTCCTTGAGCTTTCTCCAACAAGTCTTTTTGATCAAAGATTATCTTGATATAAGGCCAGATATCCTTTATTGATTCAGCGATCTCTTCCCATAAAATCTCCTTTACCAAACCCAGTTTGTTTCCAAGGTAAGATTCTTTGATTTCTTTCTGCAATACTTCAATTTTACTTTTTTCCCTTTGCAACTCAACTGAACGTGAACTATATGCAATTGCTTTCATATGTTGTAGTTCCTTCAGTTCATCCTGCAACTTCTTGATTTCTGTTGTTTGAATGGACAGGTTTTGAATAGCTTTAACAAGTTGTTCAACTCCTTCTGCTGTACTTGTAGTTGCTATTGTGCCTGAAGTAGAGACTTTGGTTATAGATACTATTGAAAGAGGAACTAAATCCATTGGAAGTTGAGCCCTTTCCACAGCTTCCTCTTTCTCTTTGACCAATTTCTCCATTTTCTCCTCCATCTATTTTATTTGAAAATTTTGTTCCATGATGAGCTTCATCATGTCAGATTTCTGAGTCTCAGTTTCTTCAATCTCCTTAGTCATTGGGTCCTCAAAAGATGGAAGTTTGAGTTGCTTCCTTAATGCTGAGAGCTCAAGATTTTTCTTCCTGACAGGTCCTTCTGCATCATTTATATTTGAGGGATCATATCCCATATTCAACACCAGATCTTCCAAAGATTTTATCTTGGTGTCCTTTGCCAGTGAGGAAAGTTTTTCCAACTTGAGTTGTGACTGTGTATTGGCCAAGGTTACCTGCAACTTTGACAGACTCATGGAAGTATTAGTTAAAGTGGAAGAAATCATTTGGCCAGTCTGTTTGTGCATCTCAATTTGGTCAATTGGATACACATCTTTTACATTAAATGCAAAGGAGGTTTTCTTCTAATAATGTGCAGGAGTCCTGGGCTATGGAATTTGAGCTTGTAAGAAAGCCATCTGCATCTTACCCTTTTCATAGTCAAATACTGAAAGAAGTCTAGCTTGAGAACTAGAAGAGTGTTTCTAGAATTGAGTATAAGTGTTCAACTTCAATTCCTCATTCTTATTCTTAATTTCACTGAAGGCATGAAAGATATCATATTCTTTGTCCTTCTGAGTGCTTCCACTAGCCTGAATCACCTGTTGTTCCTGAGAAGTAGTGGAATGAGTGGGGGACTGAGTAGACTATCCACCAGATTGTGTAAAAATAAAAGTCTCTCCAAGTCCATCAAATGTTGTTTTCTGTGATTCCTTTGTTGCACTAACCTTCACAAAGATCCTAGGTATCTTCTTTCTATGTACAATTCTAAAGCCCTAGCTTGATGCTTCAGTTGTAGGTGATGACTGTTCTTCCCTTCCCCATTTAGTTGTATTTTCCTATGTAAGTGGAGTTTTTACATTTGAAGTAGAGACTGCATGTTCTTCAACTTCTTGAAGGGTGTTGTCCTTCCATTCTAACTGATTTTTGTACTTCTCTCTTTCAGGCCTGGCTGTGTGGTGGTATGCAGTAAACTTATTTTCAACCTTGAGTTTTGGAATTACTCCCATTGGGTCATAAGACCAAGTGAAGCTAAGACCAAACTTTATTTCCTTTAATAACATGTCTTCTTCTTCTCCTGCTGCTCTAGTGTTACAAATGAATGGACCAACCTGAGCCTTTAGTTTGAATTGTGATTTCTTCTTTACACCCACATAGTGTACTTCATCTGCATTTAGCCTCTGCCTAATATATTCCAGTGCAAAAATTCTGATAGGGAGGTACTTAGGAAGTTTGTAGGGTGGAAGCTCACAGCCATAGACTCTAATTTCTATATAGTTTTGGTAAAGATACCAATCCCCTATTGTGTCTTGATCAACCAACTGCAATACTTTCACAATTTCATCACTAATTCTTGGTACTGGAGTTTTGCTCATAAGACTAATAGCTAGATGAACAAACAATTCTATGAACTGTTTATATGTAAATTCTTCCTTCTCCTTCATTCCCATAGAAGTCCAGAATATCATTGATTGTTGATTTCCTTCTTCATCTAAATTATGCAAGGTGAATGGAAACTTGTCTCGCTAAAAATATATAAAAAGATATACAAGTATTGAAGCATACTTGAATACTTATTTAGTATTAAAATGGACAAATTGTTCATGGATGGCCTCAGCTAGAGATTGGCTAAAATTATAGAGAACAGTGGGTTTGGAATCAACAAAAAGGATAGACAAGAAACCTACGATGGCTTCATTTACATACTGATCAGAATTGTAACCAAGTAGATAATAAAGAATAGTGGTAATTTGCTTGGTTTTGTCTGGGAACATGGATGAATCATAGCTAGAGTTTCTTTTAGGCAGAGGGCTATCTAAAGCTAGGAAAAGTTCAAGATTTTGAGATCTTTTAGTGATATCTAGCTTTTGATAGGCTTATATCATTCTTTCATGAGAAAAAGGATGGGTTGGTGCAATAGCTGGGCCCTGCAACATCTGTTCAATAGACTTAGCATTGATGGAACAGAGGATTTCTCCTATAGGTGAAATGATAGCTCTTTGACTGGGATCATAGGATTCATGGAATTTCCTAACAAATTCAGGTGCTCTGTGTATCTAAGGGAAAATGTAACGAGGAAGGTGGTTGTCCAAAAATCCTATTTCATTTGTTTGATCAACTAACTGATCTTCCATCCAGTAGTAGATTTCATATAAATCAAATTGAGACGAAGACTCAATGATTTTATAGTCTTTGTTGACCAGGGGAGTATGATGGAAGTCAACTTGTGGATGAATGAGAATATTTGGGATTTCTACAATTTCCTTTCCCTTAGGAGGCATTTTGTTAAGTGAATTGCAAGCTGAACTTGACAGAAATGGGAAGAATTGATCTGGAACACAGTGATAACAGAAAAACAGTATAACTGAAAATGGATTAGGTGGACCTGGATGTCAGCTTGGTTCTAAACAAAATTGAAAATTCAGTTGAATGATGAATTTGTCATTTTGGCTGCAAGCTTCAAGTATCTAGCAAATTATGGGAATGCACTATGTAACAGTTTTTAGAAAAACAAGGCTTATAATGAATAACATGGAGCAGTTCCGTTAATGAACAGTTAAATTGTCATTAATTCTCCAACGGGGCTTATAAATGGATCAATGGAATATTGATGTGTGAGTGGGAATGAGGAATTAAATGAATAACTGACAAATAGGTGGCAGCTGATTGGGCGGAGGAAGTGACATGGGGCAGACGTGGATGATGACGCAGGAGCGATGGTAAATAGTCGAATGAAAACCGTGTTCGGGAGTAAGTGGGGGTGGTAAATTGTTTCGGGATTTTAGGTTCCGAAAGACTAGGATGGAGGAAAAGTAGTTTCGGAGGGTAGTTTCCAAAACTACCGACTTCGGACCCCCCCGCTGATAACGTTCAGACAGAAAACAAGGGCCGAGGAGCGATGTAGGTTGTCGGATCTCAGGGAAGTGTGTGGGGTGAAAAATATATGAATGAGTTTTAATGTGACAGGGTGGAAAGCAATGGTGGGGTCCAGAGTTATGACAGATGTGACATGCGTGGGGTATGGGGTATGGCGAATGAATGAATAAAGTTTGAATATTACAAATAACATTGATATTTACAATTTATGGTTAATTAAAACCAATCATCGTATACACATGTATCCAATGTTATGACTTAGGATAAAAATCCTACCATGCACCAATTTCATTTCTCTACCTACCCTTACTTTCCTAACATTTTTTCAATATTAGTCACCCGAGTGCATTTAGACTAGCAACTCAACATTTTCCTTTTAATGTTTAATCTACTTCTATCCCTTATTGCTTCCATTGGCTTAGATTAAACTATTGAGCCAATTTTATTTGCTACCTATTGACAAACAATTTAAATCAAATCCAATCATGATTAAACTGTACAATTGGATTGTATGAACTAGTGTGGCATTTAAACAATTTGCACACAACTTTTATTTGCAAAAAAAAACTTTGACTAAGAGTAGTGGCATTTGGATTTGCAACACTTTCAAAATTTATTATTTTTTCTTTTCTTTCTAATCGAACATTTTTTATTTTTTCCTTCCTTTTTTATGGCATTTATTCTAACATTTTATTTGATATGGACTTATTCATCAAAATATCCCTAACATTTTTCAATTCAATATTCTTTTTGTCCATATCCTAACTTAACATTTTTTTAAATGATTTTCATTTCTTGACTAATTGATGCTAACTTACCAAAACCAAAAAATGCTACAACAGTACTCAATAGCATCCATATCTCCCCCTCATTGTTTCGTAGCAACAATGATATGTAGATTATTCAGTAGACTCGATAACACCAAATTTTCCATGGAATGGCTCTCGTTAATAGATGCAACAGTTAATGCAACAATTATGAACTGGGGTCAGATTTTATTAGATAATATGGCAAAGGCCATTATGGAGTATAGAAAGAAGAGAAGTGTTTCTGCAAGGATTTTTCCCCCTTTCTTTATGAGTGTTTTTGTTATGGATGCAGTTTGTTTTAATTCTCAGTTTCTGAATATTGGATGGAAGTGGACTGTATAGAACCCGCTTCCCATCCATATATACCATAAAATTTTGTGGGAATCCCAATCCACCCCCATTTTTATAAAATCTATCAGGGTGTTATGTTGCCTATTCATAAAGTAGTTTTTGATAGAACAACCCCTAGGTTTTCTAAAGAGGCCAAAGTAGATATCTTGCCAGTAGCTAGATGGTTTGGGGAAGAGAAATTCACCTACATTAGAGTTTTTGGGAGAATTTTTTCTTCGCATGTCTTCCCATATTATGTCCCTAACAAACTTTTGGCTAGAGAAATAGCCTACCAGATAATAGGGGAAGGCAGTTTAACCAGAGGAGTGAAAGAGCAGAAGAAATCCATTTGGCCAACTTTCCCATTACAATGTGGTGCTTTCGTACTACATGATTATGGACATGCAGTAAAGGAAGCAAAGATTATTATGTCTCTGAAATTGGCTACAGTTCCAAGAAGGCAATACAACCCAAATTACATTGCTAAAGAATTTAATACTATGGTAAAAGTCAAACAATTCACCCATGAAGAGGATGCCTTTGATGACCTCTTCCTACAAGCAGAAATAATTTCACAAGTTCTACATATGGCATCACTATTATTGACCGTAGAAGATATTAATTCTTTTCATCTGCACAAAGACACTGTTAAAGGTCCCATTCGACCTATTACAGATTGAACCAATAAGAGAGCCAACTCCTAGTGTAAGATTGGAGGGAAGTTCCAAAGAAAATTCTAAAGAAGAAACCCAAGAGAATTTGACTCATGAGTTAGAGCACTCAGAGAGACAATCTCAAAATGGAGGAAACACAAATAAAGAGTCTGAGAAGTACACAACTGGAAGTACAGAGGAGACAGTCGAGCATGCCTTGACAAAGAAGCAGACAGAGGTTGCTTCTACTTCAACTTAGTCAGGTAAAGCTCCCATCATTGACCTAGAACAAGAATGGGATAAGTTCAATAAAAAGCTCCATACAGACATAAATCTTGAGAAAACATCTGAGCTACAAACTCCCAAGAAAACCCAGCATAAAGAAAATCAAGAAACAACAGGGTAAGGAGCCACATATACCCAAGATATTGAGATTATTCATGTTGTTCCTACTTCCAAAATTGTCTTAAGAATTGAGGAAATACCTCCATTAGATATATTCTACAGTCCTACTCATAATGTTGTAGTCAAAAGA
The DNA here is from genome assembly GCA_000404065.3 of Pinus taeda. Classification (NCBI taxonomy): domain Eukaryota; kingdom Viridiplantae; phylum Streptophyta; class Pinopsida; order Pinales; family Pinaceae; genus Pinus; species Pinus taeda. Next base: position 55,412 of record APFE030698795.1, on the reverse strand, counting down.
CAAAGGAAGAAAAGAAAACTGGATGCCATGGCTGTTACAACTCCGGAAAATGAGCCAATGGATATTGTGTGAAGGACATGCCTATCGACCCATCAGAGAATCTCACAAAGTTGTCGCAGTTCGTAGGAGCTTATGCCACAACCACCATCGACAAGGTGAAGAAAGTTTGAATGTTGTTGAAGGAAAAGGAACAAAAAATTTCACTGCTAGAACAACAATTAGCCCAAGAAAAAACTAATCAACAAGCATAATTACATGTAGCCCAACTTGAAAGCGAATTCGAGCAGATGAGAATACAACACCAGGCCAGTTGATCCAGGTGGCTCCAGAGAGAAACATAGGACAAAGACGGCTCAAAAATAGATCAGCGACACATGATCTCCACCTTCGGATCGGAAAACAGATCAACAACTAGGATTAATCGGTGGTGGGGAGATCGACGATCCCAGATACCAATGGGCGATGCGATAGCGACATGTGATGAAATCTAGACCATTCGATCAAGGAACAAATCAATGGTCCAGAGCTAATCGGCATAATGACATATCGGTGATTGGCGATCAGTGATCACCCAATATACAAGGCCATTAATAGCACAATATGTCGATAGCGATAAAAGGCTGGATCCAATGGATTTATTGACCTGATTTCATGAAATTTGAAGTCTAGTTTTTCGGATTTTTCAATGTTTTCTGTGTACTTTTAGTTTGAATGAAAAATGGCCATTTATGTGGTTTTGTTGTGCCGGCCGAACCTTCTGTTCACACAGCTTCTATTCTAAACCAATAGACTCCACGTTTTAAGTGACCTTGTCACAAAAACATGTTATATAACACGATGAATGCTGAGAGCCGAGGCTGAAGAGGGAACGAGACCCTGAGTGACAGAGAGCCAATGCCGCGAGGTACTCAGAGAAGCTTGAAAGCTAGAGTGCGTGAAAGACAGAGCGTCACAGAGCCACAAAGCTTGATTGAGGTGGCACGAGAAGGTGAGCCAAAGAACTAGAGGGTCAGGCAGAGCCGTAGAACTGCAATGACATAGCCAAAGTGCTACACAACTAGATAGCTAGAGAGCTACATTGCAGCGAGTCCAAAGTAGTGTCCTTCTTGCAACTGATGCTGTGAGATCGATGTTTCAGCAAGCTTCAACACTTTGACAACTCTGTTTCAGATGCTGCTGACTATGACAAGCCAGAAAACTATCGATGCAAGGGGAGCCAAAGTCTATATTGGTAATGGGCCCTGCTCGCGCATCGACAATGTGAACAACTTTATTCACTGTGGATTGTTTTGCTAAGGTTATGAACATCAAGCTTCAGATAGCCCCTTTGTCACGAGGTATATGATGTTTTCATGTACTTCTTCTTTATACATTATGCTGCACAGATCCTTGATTGATATTGATGCAGGATCTTGTTTATTACATGTTTTCATGATTCCTTGCTTGATTTGATGTAGAATATTCTATGTGATGTACTTGTTGTCATAAATCATCATGTTATGTTTTGAGATCCCTTGTTGTATGTTGTTGGGATACTCTTGTTGTCATCATGCATGTTTTGTTTTTGAAATCCCTTTGATGCCATGTTGGCGGGATGTTCATCATGCATGTTTTTGTGTCATACTGATAGGAGTCTTTTGATTGAGAATTCCAGTAGTGGAACATCTTTTAGAGCCACTCCTGTGTGAGGGAATTTTTCATTGTATGATCATGACATCATCTCTTGTGTACATCACCTCTACTGAAAACACTTAATGTAGCAGCCTACACCATCTGTTGAGCCTCAAACCTGCACTTCTTTACACATCCTCTCAGCCTCCTTTTCCTATTCATTTCCTTCTTTTGCCACTCATTCCCTCCATCAAATTGCTCAAATCATTGTATTTTAGGACATTTTACATGGTTTGCTAATTATGCTAATGACTGTGTTGTTGGTTTAGAATTTTGGTTCAAAGTGCTTGCGTTTCCGCAGCTCACACAGGGTTTCCGCAGCAAACCCTGGATCCGCAGCTGTTTTATTAAACGATATGGTTCCAGGTGTCCTCCGGGAAAGAAAGCCACATGGGCAAGTTCGTGGAACCAAGGACTGGTGTGTTCCTTCCAGCTCAACCCAAACCGGTCATAAAAAACCGTGGTCAACGAGGAGGCAACTACGGTCAACAAAAGTCATTGGCGGTGGCACGGCTCTGCGTGTTCTATTTTAGAGCACGTGAAGAACAGGTGGCATCTTCCTCAGCCACGAAGACAGTGGGAAACATGAATCCAATAGCAAATTGAATGCCCACAACGACCGTTGCCTAAATCTGAGGACGCAGCAAGATTACGTGTTTTTACACAGCTGCTTGAATAGCTTAGTTTTCGTTAAGTTAGTTTGATTTCCTCTGTTATAAATAAAGCGTCTTTGAATGCTGGATAGTTAGCCGCTGATATGTAATTTTGAACTCCCCACTGTACTTTCTATTTTGATACATAATATATGAGAACACTGTTTTCCATTTGAGGGTGTAACTGATCATTGAGCCGGCTGGAGTAGGCAGAGGGCCCCTGTTTACTGAAGGCCTGTATAGTATTCTTTAATTTCCTGCATTTCTTTTTCTCATTTTATGTATAATAGTCATACAGAATGCCTTTGATTGCTGTGTTTTGGTCATGTACAATAGCTGTATATAAATCTTGAATTCTGCTTATTTATATTTCTGCACTTTTCCATGACTGATCAGTGTGTTATGCAGATTTCTTAGGCGTGCCCGAGACAGTTTCTTTCTTTTCTTTTTCACAACTAGTGACACTTGTGATCATCTTGTCTATGTTGCTGACCTTCCTTGTTTTGCAGCTTTATTTCCTTACTATCATTTCTTTAATTTGCATAGTTGCTTTCTGCTTTTAGACATCAAGTTGTTTACCTATTGATGGTTTCTTCTCCATAATTTAATATCTTCATTGAGGACCAAAATATCACTTAGCACAGCTTGGTTTAATTGCTCAAGAACTCACAATTGCTTGGCTTATTTTTAACTGTTTCTCACATGATATATTCAGTTAAAAGACAAGAGGTTAAGAAGAAGTTAAAGTATTTGTGACTAGTCTTTATTTTATGTAGATTTACTTTAGTTTCACATTGCTTAGTTTTTATTTTTAGCTAGATTTGACATAGATTTCATCTTCATTTTCTTGCAGCAGCAGAGATACTGCGCCAATGTCATTAGTCTTTTATTTGATGCCTTTATTTTCCTTGAAGAGTTGATTTCATTTCAGTTGTTGTTCAAGCTTTCTTGTAAAATACTTTTAAGTTATAAGAAATCATTTAAAGCTCATCACAATCTCACACACTTCACTTGCTTTATTTCATTTCCATCACATCACAGTAGGAGAGGTATACTTGAAAACAAACTTAAAAAGTTAAAAACGACAAAAGCTTAAGAAACAGTTGCCTAAGTACATACAGTACACCTCACTTCATCAGCTTACGAGCCCCAGGTTGACATTTAAAAGTTGCAATTTAGACATCACTAAATTGACCAAACACCATCTTAACACCAGGGCCCGGAGATGTAGTCCCTCCTGGACGAACTTCGTTATCAATGGCTTATGTTTTTATGTTGTTGATGATTGTCTTGTTTCTCTTCTTTACAATGTGTAGATGTATTCATTCATGTTCTTTTAAAATTAAATTTAACACATCACAAAAGTAAAAGGTCTTGAAAGGGTCCTTAGTCACACCCAACCCTATATCAAGTGGTATTAGAGCAGTCTTTGCATTGATGTAAATTTCAGTGTGAACAATGACAGAAGATGAAAGAGAGATGTACGAGACCATGCTCAAAGTTTCTAAGAAAGTGGAAATTATGTATGAAATTCTACAGAAAGAGAGAGAGGAAAAGGAGCGATTGCAGCTTCAGTTAGAAGCCATAGAAGGGGCCATGAATGAACTGAAGCAAAACAAAAATAATCTTCAAACAAAGAATGATGAATTGAAGATGCGCTTACATGAAGAGAAAGAGGAAAAACGAAGTTTGCTACGAAAACTGCAAGCAAAGGACAAGGCCTTGGAAAATCTGGAGTGAGACCCATGTGAGGTAAAAAGTAGTTCTCCATCTTCATGTATGTTTCCTGATGATGATTTTGCTCTTTTTGAAAATCATACCACAGGAATTGGCCCCAAACTATTGAAGAAAATGGGGTATGAAGGAAAAGGCTAGGATGTTAATGGCCAAGGCATTGTCAACCCCATCAAAGTAGAGGAATTACCCTGTCAGGTAGGACTTGGGTATGTCAGGAAAGAAGTTGGGGAATTCGTTGAGACAGTAAGTGAAACACCAACAATGGATGATGAGAAATCCTCATCAGGTCTTTCCAAATCGAAAGAGGAGGTAAAAGATGTTGATTTCCTTTCGATTTCATCTTCTCATAGTATGATGTCCATTGGAGATTTGGAGATCCCAATTACAGGGACAAACATGAGGCTTGTTACAAGGATGAGGCATGAGGAGAAAGAAGAAATTGTTGCTAATAACCAAGGCATAACTCCACATTTGGAGGTTGTGCACGAACATCCATTTGCAAGCTCGAGATACACTAAAGGAGAGTGCTCAAGGGTGTGAGAGTCGTCTGAGACATCGATGAAATCATCAAGGAAAGAGAATGATGTGAACACATCCCCATCATCCCATGACAGTGCCCATTGTAGGGAGAGAGCTGAGGAAAGCTCTCATCACCATACTGACATCAGAGATAGCAAGGGAAGGTATAACCATTTTTGATCTTCGAATGTTCATTTTGATTATGATCATGTTGTCAATAATGAACGAAGATCAAGACATCGAAAAACATGTACCTTTTGTGGTTTACCTAACCATACTTTTCTAAGTGTTGGAAAAGAATGGCAACACTCTTGAGGCATGAAAGACCCTCTCAATAGCATGAAAATAAAAAGGTTAATCAGATATGGAGGAATAAAACCTACTGCAGTGATTGCGATAGAAATGGCCATCAAATAGATACTTGTTGGAGGCTCCATCTAGAGTAGCGCCTTAAAGACAAAGCGTCAGTGCGTGAATCAGGAAGAGTAGTTGTTCAACAAGAAAAACCACCTCAAGGAGGTGACCCATTCACATTGATAAGTGAAAAATGGTTTTTAGACATGTTATCGTTTCATGGTCATTCTTCTGTAAATCATTTGTTGCATTTTAAAGTGTAAAAGTGATGATGTGTTTTCCATCACTTGTTCAACAACAATGATGTTTAGTCATATTTTGAGTCGCATTTTACACTCTGAAAGTGATGTTATGTTTCCATCACTTGTCAAAAAAATAGTGTTTGGCCTTATGATTATAAATCATGTGTTGCAGTGATGAGGTGTTTTCCATCACTTGTTGAAGCAACAATTATATGTTGGCCTTGTTGTCATAGCTGGGGTATTATGTCCATCTTGTTGTAAACTTGACCATCAAGTATGTGTTATAAACTCTTGGAAAGTGTGGGACGTTTCAGTCATTAGTTGGTCATGTCATTCAAGCATGTAATTTGCGAAACAATGTACTACATGTTGCAGAGGTAGCAGGTGTCGGCTCGTCGCTTAAGGATCTGAAGAACAAAGGTGAAGGAGATGGAAGCGAGACCTTTTTAGGATGCTTGTGATGCAGACAAGGTACAAAGAAAGTTGTAGATTATTTTTCATGCTTTTGGAGGACCAAAGGCTCCTCAGTAGGGAGGATTGATCCAGGTGGCTCTAGAGAGACATATAGGACAAAGAGGGCTAAAAAATCAAAGTGCTTAGAATTACGTCAAACCAGGACTAGAGCGTAGATCTCGTCATCCTGATTCCAATGGTGCAAACGACACTCCAATCCGAGTCCAGATGATGAAGTTATCATGGAAAGACTTTGCCTTGGTTCCTTTGAGAAAGGAGGCTTTTCCTCTAAAAATGGGTCTAAAAGCCTTATATGAAATCGTAAATGGAGGCTCTAAAGGGGCAGATTTAAGGTAGGTAGATGGGAACCCCCGATGAACGATCTTTAATTAATCGGAGTCGGGGGCATGCTATGTGCGATATCGGGCCTTTACAACCAGCGACATGCGATATAGTGATTACCGATATTGGCGTTGGCGGATGCTAAAGGCAGGACCCCTGTGTCGTAGCAATGTGATATGCGATATTGATCAGCGACACATGATCTCTGCCATTAGATCAGAAAACAGATCAACGGCCAGGATTAAATCAACGGTCAGGAGATCGACGATCCTAGATACCAAAGGGAAATGCTATAGAGATATGCGATGCAATCTGGACCGTCCAATTAAGGAACAAATCAACGGTCCAGATCTAATCGGCATATCGACATATCATTATTGGCAATCGGTGATCACCCAATATATAGGGCCATTAACAGCGCAATATCTCAACAACGATAAAAGGCCGGATCCGATGGATTTATAGACCAGATTTCATGAAATTTGAAGTCTGGTTTTTCATATTTTTCAATGTTTTCTGTGTATTTTGAGTTTGAATGAAAAATGGACATTTATGTGGTTTTGTTGCGCTGGCCGAAACTTCTGTTCAAATGGCTTCTATTCTAAACCAACAGACTCCACGTTTTAAGCAGCCTTGTCACAAAAACGTGTTATATAACATGATCAATGCCAAGAGCCAAGGCTGAAGAGCGAATGAGAGCTTGAGTGATAGAGAGCCAAGGAGGGGGCTGCGCCTGATGGAGAGCCGTAGAATGAGAGGGCCAGACAAAACTAGAGATAGCTAGAAAGTGCTACAAGATACTCAAAGAAGCTTGAAAGCTATAGCGCGTGAAAGACAGAGCACCGCAGAGCCATAGAGTTTGATCGAGGCAGCACGAGAAGGTGAGCCAAAGAATCAAAGGTTCAGGCAGAGTCGCAAAACTGCAGCGACATAGCTAGAGTGCTACACATCCAGATAGCCAGAGAGCTATATTGCAGTGAGTCCAGAGCAGTCTTCTTCTTGCAATCGATGCTTTAAGATCGATGTTTCAGCAAGCTTCGGCACTTTAATAGCTCTGTTTCAGATGCTGCTGACTGTGACAAGCCAAAAAACTATCGATGCAAGGGGAGCCAAAGTCTAGATTGGTAATGGGCCCTGCCAACGCATTGACAATGTTAACAACGTTATTCATTGTGGATTGTTTTGCTAAGGTTACGAACATCAAGCTTCAGATGGCCCCTTTGTTGCGAGGTATATGATGTTTACATGTACTTCTTCTTTATACAATATGCTACACAGATCCTTTGTTGATATTGATGAAGGATCTTGTTTATTACATGTTGTCATGATTCCTTGCTTGATTTGATGCAGAATATTCTATGTGATGTACTTGCTATCATAACTCATCATGTTATGTTTTGAGATCCCTTGTTGTATGTTGTTTGGATACTCTTGTTGTCGTCATGCATGTTTTGTTTTTGAAATCCATTTGATGCCATGTTGGTAGGATGTTCATCGCATCTTTTTGTGTCATACTAATAGGAGTCTTTTGATTGATAATTCTAGTAGTGGAACATCTCTTAGAGCCACTCCTGCGTGAGGGCATTTTTCCTTGTATGATCACGACATCGCCTCTTGTGTACATCACCTCTATTGACAACACTTAATGCAGTGGCCTACACCATCTTGACAATGGGGCCCAAGACATAGTCCCTCCTGGATGAACTCCATTATCAACAGCTTATGTTTTTATGTTGTTGATGATTGTCTTGTTCCTCTTATTTATAGCATGCATATGTATTCATTCATGTTCTTTTAAAATTTAATTTAACACATCAAGAAAGTAAAAGGTATTGGAAGGGTCCTTCGTCACACTCGGACCTGGATCACCAGTTTATTAGAAAAGGATGCGAAAATTCATTAAATGCAAGCTATAGTGGATAAACTCAAAGAAAACCTGCAAATTGACAAATTCATTAAAGAAGCAGTCAGCCTCAGTTCCTTATTAATGCAACAAGAGGAAATATTCTGTTAAAACATCTCGCAAATAAATCCTTACTGTGAGATCAATGATAAATTAACAAACCAAGTAATTGATATGAGGGTTGAGTACGAAGAAATCTACAAAAAGGTTTCTAAATTTATCACTTGGAAAGAATTAGAAGATGGAAGGAAGGCTAACCTACCAAAATTGGAAGAGTCCCACAAAGATATTTTGTTTACAGTTTAGGATTCTTAGTTGAAACAGGTAGAAAGGGAAACATTGATAGCAACAAGAGTAGCAAGCAGCATAATAGAGGCCGTAAATGAAAACCTTCATGGTGCCAACGTCAAAGAGTGTGTACCAGGGTTTCTACCAAATGTCAAGAAACTAGAACAACAATGGAAACAAACAATGCAGGAAAAGGAAGAGGCTATTAAATAGATAACCAGGCTGAATTGGGAGACATACTGGTAGTTTCTAGTAAAACCTCACAGCCAGTGGATGAATCTGAGGTGTTTAACAAATTCTACACAAAAGATGGTGCCAACATTGACAGATTCCATATTTGTTGGGAAGTTAAAATCTAAAATCAGCTAGTCGCCTCAACTCAAGCCAATGATTGATGTTTGCGACCTCAGAGATCAAGTTCAAAGGAGCTAGTCATTAGTTCATTTTGTTTTTAGTTTTATTTTTGTCCATTCTGAGGAAGGTTGTTTGATACCTCCTCAGCTATTTTTTTAATAATCTATTTTGAGGCAAGTATTTTAGTATTTAAACCCTCTTATGCATTTAGAGAGGGGTCCATAAATTTTATGAAAAACACTTTTCAAGACATTACACTTCTGTGTTTTTGAGGAGGCTTTGATGAAATGAATGGAACATGATCTATTTGTCTTTAAATATCTAGCATGCTCTACTGAAATGCACCTCTGTACTCTTAGAATGTGTTGGATTAAATGAGATTGGGTCAATATTGCTAAAGCACATGAGCAGGACTTATCCTATATGGTACTTTTATCGTATGATTATGTTTTATTTATATTAAGCAATACTTCTTCTTTCAATTGTTTTATGTATGAAATTCTGAATTATAGTTGTGCATTATTGCACTTTTGTATGATGTTAGATCTGATTTCATTTTGAATACATGAACGATTTACATATGCGATATATTTCTCTTAATTGTTTTGTCTAACTATTTATCCAAAACAATTACTTTTAAACGATTTCATTTCTTTTGGTAGTTAAATGATCTTTATTACCAATTGTTGTAAGACATCATTGTAGATCACATATCTTATTTTATTCCTGGGTATATTTATAGTTAGATAATGTTAGATTAAGATATATGCATGTGTTTAGTAGTTAGATTAGATTACACTTAGCTAAATCATTTCCCATTACATCCTATATCATCCCATCAACATTATCAAATCAACCCTTTCTAGGAAACTGGTCCCATTATCCCCAGTTGGAGCCACTATACCAAACAGAAAAGGTGCTACTTTCAAGGTCGGACTGGTTGGTTTTCCCCTATGTTGTTGCAACGATTTTCTAGGCTTCAAAATTTTGGAACTAGAAGGAGGGCCTGACTATGAATGGAAAGAAAATATAAATCAGAAATCCATTCTAAGAGTAATACTCCCTCACCATCACCTCCAACTTCTTGGTCACATTCCAAACCCTGAAATCCTAGGCGTGAAGTTGTGAAGAAATCCTTAGAATCCACTACTATTTTTCCAAAGAAATTAAATCAATATTCTTCTACAGAAACTCTCGAGGTTCAGTATTTAATCCATAAATTGCAAGGTGTTTCACTGTCTCAAGAAGAATATGAATTGTCCCAAGCTAGTGTTTCTTCTTAGTTTCCTTCCTCTCAAAGGTTAACCAGATCGCAGCATGAAAAATTTGGGATTCCCCCATTTGAATTTCCTCTACCTTACCCTCGAAAGAAAACTAAGAAAACACAATCTAAAGATGATAGTGAGATTCTCTCATCATCACTTTAAACACCCTCATTCATTCCATCATCTTCATCACAAAATCAATCATCAACCTCACAACTCTAGATCATGATTTATATTGGTACTGGAGAAAAAGCCTCCTCTACCCAATCATCTTCAACTACTATGCATCCATACAAGTGGTAGCCAAAATTCAACCTTGATGATGGTCTACCTGCTGAAGAACACATAAATAACTTCATGTTGTCCATAAATATGAATGAAGTGGTAGAATAAGATGCAGTTTTAGGATTATTCCCTTATACCTTACAAGGATCAGTAGGATCATGGTATTTTTCATTAGCATCTGGTTACATTAATAGTTGGGATGCCTTTCAAGATCAGTTCCTAACCAAGTTTGGAGATGACCGATCGACAACTACTCTTCTCAATGATCTCTCAAACTTGAAAGTTGAACCTAGATAACCAATTAAGGATTTCAATTCACATTTTAATAAGTTATTGAATAAGATCCCAATGACATCCAAGCCCAATGATGAAGTTCAAAATGAATGGTACATTTCTACTCTTCCCTCAAATGAAACTATTTTTGTTGATAGGGTTGTCAAACCTACTTTAGAAGAAAACATGAAAGAAGCCATAGCTGTAGAAAAATGCATTTTAGCTTTAGAAAAGAAGAATGAATTAGAAGAAAGAAAATCCAAGAAGGTTACTTTTAGGGACGAATCCAAGAATAAAGCACCTAAAGATCCTTTTGATCTTGAAGGTCTACAAAATGTCCTTAAAACTATGTCCAATGAAATGGTTGACATTAAAAAGCAGTCAGTTGAGACTTCTTCAAGGAAATATTATAGACCTTATAAAAGAAATCCTTCCTCTGATCATAAACCTCCAAATACAATATCAAATGTTGAATCAGATTTGGAGGAAGAGGAAATCTCAACAGCTGAAGAAAAAATTGATAACAAAGAAGTAGTTGAATTACAAGGAATGTGGGATTTCATTCTTCCTAATGAAGAATCACAAGAAGCATTACTTGTCGCAACCAGGAGTAGGAGTACTATTGATTTGCCACAAACAAATCAAAAACAAAAAACGTCAACTCCATCTCCCAAAGATAAAGCAATAGGTCAGAAATCTCCCCCCAAATCCACTCAAACGACTCCTCCTCAATCAAATTCTCCGCCTTCAACTAATACCATGCTAGTATCTAATGAAATGGAATACAACATCATTGAAAATATGAAAAATACTAGGGATACTATTACATTCAATGAGCTTAGCAAGTTAAAACACCAGTAGAAGCTATTGCTCAAAGAGCTGAAAGCAGTCCCTACTTCTCCTCTTCGCGTTGCTGTAATCTCATAGATTGCTCAAGAAATGGGAAGGCCTCCTACTACCTCATCAGAAAAATTGAGTTCAACTGATATTGATCTAATAGGTGGAAGATCCAAATCCCATACACCTCCATTTATTTTTACTTTTGAAGTTTTCAATAAGAATTTTCACAATTGTTTAGTTGATTCTGGAGCTTCATTCAACATTCTACCAAAAACTATTTGTGCAAAATTGAATGTGGAAACCCAACAATCTGTTGTTTGCATTGTACAATTAGATCGATCTCAAGTCGAAGTCATAGGAGAATTCAATCAAGTCACTATTAGACTCTCATCAAACTCGGAAGTATGTCAAGTGATTGGCATTCTTGTGGCCGATATCCTAAAATTCTACAGTTTGATCCTTAGTAGAGACTGGTCTTAAAAGCTTCATGGCTATTTCGCAACCGACTAGTCCCATATGTGTCTTCCTTACAACGGTAAGATGAACAAATAAGGGTTGATCGTGAGAAACATCAAAAGTATATTGTTATAGAACTGGAGGGAGAAAATGAGTCTGTTGCATACAATAGCAATATCATTGGAAATTACTCAGTTGAATCATTTCTAGGCAATTTTAATCTAAATACTTCACCCTTTTTGGAAAATCCTATTATATCACACGTTGAAAATTATTCTCAAACATATTCTTCTAAGTATATAAATTTTGTAGATAGACCTGTAGTTGAGTCTTTTTTTTGGAAATTATTTTTTGATGGATCTAAATCTAATGATGGAGCTGGAGCAGGTTGCATATTTGTTAGTTCCAAAGGGGAAAAGACTATGTTAGCATGTAGACTTGAATTTGAATGCACAAGTAACACTACCAAATATGAATCATTAGTTCAAGGGTTGTACAAAGCCATTGGCCTTGATATCAAATATCTTCAAGTGTTTGGAGATTCGAAAATTGTAATTAAACAGGTGAGGAATACTATACATTGTCTCTCTGGACATTCGAAACATTATCAATCACTAGTCCAGGACCTCACCTCCCATTTTACACCATTTAACATTTCCCCGATTCCAAGACTTCAAAATGCAAGTGTCTATATTTTGGCTATTGTTCCATCCAAGCTCATTCCACCGAGAGATTATAGCCCTAATCGCTTTTCTATTGAATTAATTTTTAGGCCATCTATTCCCGACAATATCACCAATTGGTGAGTTTTTAATAATGATCTAGATATCATAAATTTTCTAACACCTGAAGGCTCTTATGATGACCAGATAATAGATGAAGATTAGCATGACAACCAGCTTAAGCAAGAAACAACTGCAAATTCCATACCTAAATTTGTGGTTAATATGGAAGATTTACATGATCTTAAGGACAGATTCAAGAAACCTACTAAATCAAAACTTCACAGTTCAACTTTGAGGTTTGAATTAATTAATCTTGGAATTGACCTTAAACCTCAAAATATTAATTTGGGACTTGGTCTTATCACCTAATGAAAGACTATCCTTTATTCTTTTTTTAAAGAAATACAAAAATGTTTTTGCTTGGAACTATGAAGATCTTAAGACATATGGTACTTCCATCATTCAACATACCATTCCCATGATATCCGATGAAAATCATGTACAATAGAAGTTGAGAAAGATTCATCTGAATTTAGAAAATGAGATCAAATCTAAATTGAATAAGGTTCTCAAAGCCAAAATAATTTTTCCTGTCAGACATTCAAGGTGGGTTTCTAACCTTGTTCCAGTCAGGAAAACGAATGGTGATATTCGAATATGTATAGACTTTCACAATCTCAACAAAGCTTGTGAGAAGGACAAATTTTCATTACCTCCTATGGAATAGATACTGTAATCAGTTGCAGGCTCAGAATTGATGTCTTTTCTAGATGGATTTTCAGGTTATAATTAGATTCTCGTACATCCAGATGATCGGCTAAAGACCACAGTTCGAACCAAATGGGGAACATATGCCTACCAAAAGATGCCATTTGGGTTAATCAATGCTGGTGCAACATTTCATAGAGCCATGGATATAGCTTTAGAAGGTTTGGTAAATAAATCAGTGGTAATTTATTTAGATGAAATAATTGTCTATTCAAAAAAGTGCAGTAATCATTTAAAGGATTTAAAACAAATATTTGAGTGTTGTCAGAGACATGGAATTTCTCTAAATCCCAAGAAATATTTCTTTTCTTTGATTGAAGGAAAACTTCTTGTATTTATCTTATCTAAAGAAGGAATTCACATTGATCCCAATAGGATAAGAGAAATTTCTAAAATATCTTTGCCTCATAACAAAAAATCAATGCAATCTTTCCTAGGTTAGATAAATTTTGTTAAGGGATTTGTCCCTGACTTTTCATGAATTGTTTTACCCCTCCAATCTATGATTAAGAAAAAATTTGTATTTAAATGGGAACATAACGAGCTTGAATATTTTAATCTGATCAAACAAGCAATGATAAATGCTCCCTCTTTAACAACTCCTATTTTTTCTAGTCATTTCATTTTATATACCTTTGCTTCCAAGACATCATATGCATCTATATTGACACAAGTCAATGATGACAAAATCGAAGCACCAATTTCCTTTTTTAGTTCCAATTTGTGGGGGCCTGAATTAAATTATTTAGATGTTGAAAAACAAGCTTTTGTTGTTTTCAAATCAATAAAACATTTTAGATCTTTTCTTCTCAAAACTCACACTAAGGTAGTAGTCCCATTCTTAGCGGTGAGAAATGTACTAATGCAAAGAGAAGTAGGTGACAAAAGAGAAAATTGGGTAACATCACTGCAAGAATATGACATTGAGATCAGACCAGCTAAAATTGTTAAAGGTCAAAGTTTTTGCAAAATTCTAGCAGAAGCATCCTACTTACCAGCACTACAAGATTCAGGTGGTGATATAAAAAATATGTGAGGTAAGCCTCAATGATACTGAATTTAAATATGGTGATTCATATTTTATTTGAAAAATGGATATGCCCCTATGAAACTCAATTACAAAAGAAAAAGGGCTTTGAGGATAAAAGCTAAGAAATATGAAATCATCAATGATGTTTTGTTTAGGAAGAATTATGATTCTGTTTTACTTAGATGCCTTGAAAAATCTGAGGTAGAAAAGGTTTTGCAGGAACTCCATGATGGACCAGCTGGTGGAAATTTTTGAGGAGACACAACAACACATAAAATCTTGCATTTTGTCTATTATTGGCCAACATGATTCAAAGGTGCACATGAATATGTAAGGAAATGTAAAATTTGTCAAATAGTTGTTGGAAAATAAAGGAAACCGGCATTACCATTGCAACCATTCAACATTGAATAATCATTTGAACAATGGGGACTGGAAATAATAGGTGAGATTGTTCCTCACTCTTCAAAGTAGCATAGATATATCCTTACATCAAATGATTACTTCATGAAATGGGTGGAATAAATTCCACTTAAGGTAGCCAATTTTGAAAACATCATTGAATTTATTGACTCTATTATTATTACCAGAGTTGGTCTACCAAATTCCCTCATGTTTGACAATGCATCTTATTTCACAGGCAATGCTATGATAGAATTTTCTCTTAAAAGAGGTTTTAAACTTAAATATTCTGCTAATTATTATCCTCAGGGAATGTTTTGGCCAAATATACAAATAAAAATCTCATAAGAATCATCAAATGAATTGTTGATCAAAGTCAGAAAAACTGGCATAAATATTTAACATTTGCTCTATGGGAAGATCGAATAACATAGAAGGCCTCAATAGGCACTTCTCCTTTTAATTTGGTCTACAGGAAAGAGGTTGTTCTCCCTAAAAATGTAGTTATTCCCTCCTTAGCCCTAGTTCAATTTATCGAAGAAACTCCTTCCTCTTCTATGCAATTAAGACAATCACAAATCCTCAAACTTGAAGAAGAAAGAGACAAAGCCAAAATAATACATGCACATCATCAACAATTAGTTAAATATTCATTTGATGCAAATTATGTAAGTCCTAAATCATTTTAGCTCAGAGTCCTTGTATTAAAGTGGGATAAAGCACACCAGGAAAAAGGTAAGCATACCAATTCCAAAGGATGTGGCTTGACCCATTTCAGATTGCAGAACCAATCGGCCCATCAACCTTTTTATTGCAAGATTTATCAGGCAAGAGAGATTCTTTACCTGTTAATGGGCAGTTTTTGAAGACATATATTTCATAGAAGATAACCTCTTTTATCCCTGTACACTATTGCCTTTACTTTTTCTAGGAAAATAAAAGTTAAATAGTATTTACTTTGGGCCTTTCAATAATAATCTCTTTTATATTTTGATTTTTCGTTTGTATAAGTAGAGATTGTTGAGAAGATAATTTTCACATTTGAGACATAAGCTAAGTTCTATTTCTTTAAAACTTGCTTGTTTTGCACCAAAATCATTTGTCCTTTGTAAAACCTCAACTTTATAAAGAGGCCTTTGTTCTACCATCAGTCAAGAAAAGCATCTTTAACAAAGCAAAGTCTCTCTACAGATAAGCATCGTTAACTCTATAATTGTCATCCGAAAACTCTTAAGGAGTCATTGATTATCTCCATCTAGTAAACTTTTCTCTTTTTAGAGTGTAATTCAAAAATATACTTAAACTTAAAGGATAAGAAGTCTCATCAAGAGCCGACTTACCATGTTCATAGGGAAATAATAAACTGGCATTACCAATACTGCATATTAAAATAAGGTAATGGATTGAGATTATTGTAATCAAAAGACTGGGGGTCTCATTATGAGCTAGCTTGTTCAGTTGAGTTACGACCAGTGAATGGCATTGTCAATTTTGGCCACCAAAATAAGACAATGACCTTTAAGTAGAAAAAATGAAATTTTTAAGAAAAAATAAAATGTTTAGAAAAGAAAGAAAAAGAGTAAGTATATGAATATGAATTTATCTCTAAAAATTGCACTCTTATCTGAACAGAATACTGAATCATTAAAGGTTAAAAGGTAATCCTTTCGAGGCTATGGATTCCTGTTGGTAGCAGAGGCTCTACCTGTGAAAAATGAGTACATCTAAGAGCTAATATGTAAGAGCCCCCTGCTTTATCTTTAAAACCAAGTAAAGACTGATGTAGACAAAGGAATTTTAATTTTAAAGAGGATATCAAATGGATGATAATTAGGTGGATTTTGTTTTCTTATTCATAGAAATGCTACTTATCTTAGATTTCATGTAATTCCTATAATCTGAAATATCTTTATTTTGGAAGTTTTAGAAATTTCAAAAAACTATCAAAGAAAACTGATTCTTCCAGTGAATCGCCAATTGTTGTGCTATTCAATGCCCCCCCATTTATTGATTTAATAGTTAATATTATATTAATAAATGGGGACCCTTTATTAAAAATCCTCCAAGAAAAATTTAGCACTTAGGAACTTTCTTTTTAAATTCTTAGAAATAAATTAAGATATTAAGTCAAATCCCTTTAAGACTAGAAATTCTTGATTTTATCACATATCGCTGGACCAAGCGTGTCAAAGGTTAATTAACAACCCAAATTCGTGAATTGCGAGGGAAGGGATCATCGCATTTAACTTAGGATATCATTAGAATTTTTATTCAAATCTAAGACTTAAGGCATTTGTTGTAAAATGAAGCACTTATCGCAATCGCAATATCGACTTTCACAAAAGATGCAACTTAAAAATCCTGTCATAATATGCGAATTGCGATATTGCGGTAGAGCGAGCCAATACTTATCGCATCGCGACACTTTACTTGAAATACAATCTATGAACTATAAAAGTTTGCGAAGTGCGATAGAAATCAGACCCGATAAAACCAAATGTTATAAACTACGAGTTAAGTTCGACGCTTAGTAAAAAAGCGTTTTATGAAATAATTATTCATTTAGGCTAAGTATGCTCTAAACAATGAAAAGTATGCCACTCAGCTTGCATCCTGCAGAGTTATAAACAACTCTAGAAAAATGCACAACAGAAAATGTGATAGTACGATTTGTGATATTGCAATAATCTCATCCTAATCGCATAATTAGCATTTTACACTTTAAACTCACCACCTTAAAGTTTTCCCTTTCCCATTTGTGATGTGGCCGTTTAAATGAGTAATAAAGGAAATGATAAGAAACCTTAGGGGGTATTTAATAAGTTTAATGGCATTTATGTTAAGAGAAACTTGACGTGATTTGATATCTTTTCATTTTCATTTTGAATTAAAGCTCCTTTCTTTTCACCTTTTGAGGTTAACTGTATCATTTAATTCTCATTGTCATTCTCACTTTATGTTTATCTGATAACTTCCATTTCTCCATTTTAGGAAACCTCCACACAAAACATTGTTAGAAAGAACGGTGAAGAAGGTAAAGGCGACTGCATCTCAGAAATCAAACATGGTACCACTTTTCTCTCATACCACATGCAACAAGGATGGAGAAACCACGACATGGGAAGCCATGTATAACTTGTTAGAAGAAGAGTAACCCATGCCACTAGTAAAAAAGGCTATGGATGATGCTCATGAGCCATCTGATGCCTCCTATTTTGAGATAGCATGTTCATTCTTACATCGAATAGCTGCAAGGCCAAAAATAATACCATACACGAATATGGTAAAATGGGTAATTGATGAGGTAGACATATCAAATAGAACCTTCAAGAATAAAAGACAATATGCCATGGGGTCTTTCTCACTAGACAACCTACGACTAATGTACTAGCTACTAGAGCCTCAAAAGCTATACAATAAAGAGTTCCTTGAGAAATTCGCCAAAGAGAATGAGGACCTATCAAACATTACATAGACTTGGAGGTAAAGCAGAGGCAAACTCAAATAGGATAAAATTGGTATGTACTCAATAGCATCCATCTCTCCCCCTCATAGTTTCACAATAGCAATGATATGGGGTCTTTCTCACCAGCCAACCTACGACTAATGTACTAGCTACTAGAGCCTCAAAAGCTATACAATAAAGAGTTCCTTGAGAAATTCACCAAAGAGAACGAGGACCTATCAAACATTACATAGACCTGGAGGTCAAGTGGAGGCAAACTCAAATAGGATAAAATTGGTATGTACTCAATAGCATCCATCTCTCCCCCTCATAGTTTCACAATAGCAATGATATGTAGGTTATTCGGTAGACCCGATAGCACCAAATTTTCCATGGAATGGCTCCCATTAATATATGCAATAGTTAATGCAACAATTATGAACTGGGGTCAGATTTTATCAGAAAATTTAGCGAAGGCCATTATGGAGTATAAAAAGAAGAGAAGTGTTTCTGCAAGGATTTCCCCCCCTTTCTTTATGAGTGCTTTTGTTATGGATGAAATTTGTTTTAATTCTCAGTTTCTGAATATGGGATGGAAGTGGACTATACAGAACCCACTTCCCATCCATATCTACCATAAAATTTTGTGGGAATCCCAATTCCTCCCCCATTTTTATAAAATCTATTTGGCCGTTATGCTGCCTATTCATAAAACAGTTTTTGATAGAACAACCCCTAGGTTTTCTAAAGAGGCCGAAGTAGCTGTCTTGTCAGTAGCCAGATGGTTTGGGGAAGAGGCATTCACCTACATTAGAGTTTTTGGGAGAATTTATTCTCCGCATGTCCTCCCATATTATGTCCCTAACAAACTTTTGGCTAGAGAAATAGCCTACTAAACAGCAGGGGAAGGTGGTTTAACCAGAGGACTGAAAGAGCATAAGAAATCCATTTGGCCAACTTTACCATTACAATGTGGTGCTTTCGCACTACATGATTATGGACATGCAGTAAAGGAAGCAGAGATTATTATGTCTCTGAAATTGGCTACAGTTCTAGGAAGGCAATATGACCTAAATCACATTGCTAAGGAATTTACTACTACGGTAAAAGTCAAAAAATTCACCCATGAAGAGGATGCCTTTGATGACCTCTTCCTATAAGCAGAAACATTTTTGCAAGTGCTACATATGGCATCACCATTATTGAGCACAGAAGATATTAATGCTTTTCATGTGTACATGAATAAGAGACTGTTAAAGGTCCCATTGGACCTATTGCAGATTGAACCAATAAGAGAGCCAACTCCTAGCGTAAGCTTGGAGGGAAGTTCCAAAGAAAATTATAAAGAAGAAACCCAAGAGAAGTCAACTCATGAGTTAGAGAACTCAGAGTGAAAATCTCAAAATGGAGGAGGAAACACAAATAAAGAGTCTAAGAAAGACACAACTGGAAGTACAAAGGAGACAATTGAGCATGCCTCAGCAAAGAAGCAGGCAGAGGTTGCTTCTACTTCAACTCAATCAGGTAACGCTACCATCATTGACTTGGAACAAGAATAGAAATAGTTCAATAAAAATCTCCATAAAGACATAAATATTGAGCACAGATCTAAGCTGCAAAATCCCAAGCAAACGTAGCATAAAGAAAATCCAAAAATGACAGGGGAAGGAGCTGCAGATACCCAGGATATTGAGATTATTCCTGTTGTTCCTACTTCCAAAATTGTCTTAAGAATTGAGGAAATACCTCCATTATATATATTCTATAGTCCTACCCATAAGGCTGTAGTCAAAAGACAAAGGAAGAAAATAAAATTGGATGCCATGGCTATTGAAACTCTAGAAAATGAACCAATGGATATTGTGTGGAAGGACACACCTATCGACCCATTAGAGAATCTCACAAAGTTTTCACAGTTCGCATGAGATTATGCCACAGCCACTATCAATAAGGTGACAGAAGTCTGAATGTTGTTGAAGGAAAAAGAAAAAAAAATTATGTTGTTAGAACAACAATTAGCCAAAGAACAAACTAATCAACCAGTAGAATTACAGCTAGCCAAACTTCAAAGGAAATTCAAGCAGATGAGAGTACAACACCAGGCCATTTTATTAGAAAATGATGCACAAATTCATCAAATGCAAACTATAGTGGATAAACTCAAAGACAACCAGCAAATTGATGAATTCATTAAAGAAGCAGTCAACCTCAATTCCCTATTAATGCAACAAGAGGAAATATTCTACTAGAAAATATCACAAATAAATCCTTACTGTGAGACTAGTGATAAATTAACAAACCAAGTAATTGATATGAGGTTTGAGCATGAATAAATCCACAAAAAGGTTTCTGAATTTATGACCTGGCAAGAATTAGAATATGGAAGGAAGGTTGACCTACCAAAAGTGGAAGAGTCCCACAAAGATATTATGTTTATAGTTTGGGATTCTTGGTTGAAGCAGGCAGAAAATGCAACAACGATAGTAGCAAGAGAAACAAGCAGCATAATAGAGGCCGTAAATGACAACCTTCATGGTGCTAACCTTGTCAAAGAGTTTGTACCAGGGTTTCTACCAAATGTCAAGCAACTAGAGCAGCAATGGAAACAAATAAAACATGAAAATGAAGAGGCTATTAAACAGATAACCAGGATGAATTGGGAGACATACTGGCAGTTTCTAGTAGAACCACACAGCCAGTGGATGACTCTGAGGTGTTTAATAACCTCTACACAAAATATGGTGCCACCATTGATAGATGCCATATTTGCTAGGCAGTTAAAATATACAATCAACGAGCCACCTCATAGAGATCAAGTTCAAAGGAGCTAGTCATTAGTTTATTTTGTTTTTACTTTTATTTTTTCCCATTCTAAGGAAGGTTGTTTTAAACCTCCTTAGCTATTTTTGTAATTATCTATTTTGAGGAAAGTATTATAGTATTTAAACCCCTCTCATGCATTTAGAGAGGGGTCCATAAATTTTATGAAAAACACTTTTCAATACATTACACTTTTGTACTTTTGAGGAGGTTTTGATGAAATGAATGGAACAAGATCGTTTTTCTTTAAATATCTAGCATGCTCTACTGAAATTCACTTTTGTACTATTATAATGTGTTGGATTGAATGAAATTGTGTCAATATTTCTTAAGCACATGAGCAAGACTTATCATATATGGTACTTTTATCATATGATTATGTTTGATTTATGTATTAAGCAATACTTCTTCTTTCAATTGTTTTATGTATGAAATTATAAAGTATAGTTTTGCATTTTTGCACTTTTGTAGGATGTTAGCTCTAATTCTATTTTGAATACATTAATGATTTTTATATGTGATATAGTTCTCTTAATTGTTTTGTCTAACTATTTATCCAAAATAATTACCGTTAAACGATTTCATTTATTTTAGCAGTTGAATGATATTTATTACCAATTTCTGTAAGACATCATTGTAGATCGCATATCTTATTTTATTCCCAGGTATATTTATAGTTAGATAACATTAGATTAAGATACATGCATGTTTTTAGTAGTTAGATTAGATTAAAGTTAGTTGAATCATTTCCTGTTACATCCTATATCATCCCATCAACATTATCAAATCAACAATTTTTGGGAAACTGGTCACATTATCCCCAGTTGGAGCCACTATACCAAATGGAAAAGGAGTTTCTTTAAAGGTACAAACTGGGTGGTTTTCCCCCATGTTGTCGCAATGATTTTCGAGGCTTCAACGGTATCATAAGACTTGGAGATGTAAGAATAGGAAATGGAGGAATAGAGCCTATTCTAGCCAATGCTAACAATTAGCACTAGAAATAACTAATCACTAAGGATTATCACTTGTCACTAGACTATGGGACTCTAATACTTATCGGGTTTCGAACCACAATCTTCCATTACTAATAGATGATGTTCACGTGGTTTTATATATGTAGCTTATTAGGTCTTGATATTTTAGTGGTTTTAATCCTATAATGGTGAAAACCCATTAAACGTGCCGCAAAAAAGTAAATGATGACAACTATGGGCAAAAGAGTGCAAGGCAAGTAAAGAAAACAAGGCAATAAACTACAAGAAATGCATTAACAAACTATCAAAACTAAATGCTAAGCAGACTTAGAGATATACTGTAGGTTCTTATTCATTGTAGGAATATTTTACGAAGTAGCTACAAACCTCCAATCAATTAAAGAATTCTAAATTGCAAATTACATATTTCTTTAATACCCTATTCTAGTACAAAACCTAGTACCAAATTAAGTACAGAAAGGCTAGAATTTGAAATCATGAGTAAGTACCAAATTAAGTATGAAATTCTGCAAATTGAAATTATGAGTATTAAAATGTGTTAATAAACCAATTTAAATTTGTTTGACTCTTTAATCCCGAGAAAAATCAATTTTAATTTGATCATAATGCATTCTACTTAACATATATGAAAATACAACAATAAATCTAATACTAGGTGAAATATAAATCTAATGAAAATTGAAAAGAACATCAAATGATATATGCAATCAAATAGAATTCACTTCTTAAACCTAAAGAGAAGTACTAAACACTAAATTGAAAGCATGAAAGTGAATAGATATAAGTTTAATCTAACATAAATTCATTGCAAAATAAAACTAAATTGCTAAATGTAAGACTAATCTACAAAACACTTAAAGCATAGGAACACTTGTCCACACCGAGGGGCCCTTCCCAGGGTGTTAGTGATGCGAATAAGTTCTCAAATAAAACTAAGAAGATATACCACAATTCAACAACCATCAATTCTTTATTCACTTCAAAAATATCTATTACAAATCAACTCTCTAAGTCTCTCCAAAAACTAATCATTGATCTCCCCTATTACAATAATGAACAACCTCCTTTCATGTGCCCTTTGAGGATTTATTTATACGTAAAATCTATTGAGGAAAGATAAGATCCAATCCCCTAAAATCAGAAAATGAATTTATAACTTTAGGGGAAAATCTCATAGCTCTAATTTTTTGTGTAATTTTATACAAATTGGTGTTAAAGAACCAACCATATCTTCTCGACCATGATGAATTTTTGGGAAATGTTTCTATGGAGAGTAAATTGTTATATTTGGAAAAAAAATGTAGTATACCTAGGGGGATAATATGGGGTACAAAGGGAGGTACCCAAGGGAATAATGTAATAATGGGATGGATCATAATAATAAATAAGGTGGTTAACCCATATCATGTAAGGGACCAGAAGTAGTTAGCAATAAAGTAGTAATCCCATGGTATTAGATAGATGGTATTGAGGGAACCATGGTAATGACCCATGGTATTATATGTATGAGGCCTATATAGAGGCTAGAGACTCCCCATTGAGAGATGTCAAGAATTATTGTATGAACATGCATATGGCTTGTGGAGTGTTCTCCTTCCTTAAGGAGTGAATGTATGGTGTTGCCCTACCTTAAGGGTTTGATCAATAAAGTGAAACATTTCTATATTCAGATCTTGTTATTCTTGGGTTTATTTCTATTATCTTATATTTTCAGTTCAGATCTATAACAAGTGGTATCAGAGCTATAACATTGTGGCTTGTCTAGAAGGGATGGATTCTATCCATTTAGTAAAGTAATCAGTGGCTGTCAAAATCCATTTATGTTGGGATGAGGAGGATGGCTGGATTTCCCCAATGTAGTCTAAAACCCATTGTTGAAATGGCATTACTATCGATATGGGTTTGAGAGGTAAAGGAAAAAGCTTCCTTTTACCCTCAAATATTTGGCACTTATGACAGGAGGTCACATGTTTCTTAACATTTGCAAAAGGGTGGGCCGGTAAAAACCTTCCCTCAGAATCTTGTCAGCAGTTGTTTTCCAATATAGGTGTCCTCCACAATCTCCTGCATGAAATTCTTGCATAACTTTGTTGGCTTCATCTTTCAATAAACAATTTAATAGAATGCCACCATTATCTTTCCAAAATAAAGCATTATCTATGATACAGTATTTCATTGATTTCATTTTCAAAAATCTACTTTTAGTTCTATATAAACTAGGAGGAGCTTGGAAATTTAGTAAAACAAATATGATATCTGCATACCAAGGTGAATCTGTAAAAGGTACATTGATCTATGGAGTCATCATCTCTTCCTGATCATCTAGGGCACCAATTACATTTATATCTAAGGCTTGACAGTTCGATTCAGCCATGAGTGTAGCTAAACCTTGGCCTTTGATAAGTTTTGTAGGCTTTATTTCTATGTCATATTCCAAAATAGTGGCAATCCATTTGCCTCTCTTTCCTTCAGATCCATTTTGTGTCAAAATGTCCTTTACTACTAAATTTGGAAATGATGTGTGAATACAAGATGTACACACTGAAATCTTTAATAGCTTTCAGTAAAGCAAGTGCTTGTATTTCCATTATGTTGTACTTTAGTGTGGCATCTCTCAAAGATTTGCTGAAAAATGCAATAGGTTGCTCATATACTTGATCATTTTTTGCAACAAGACTACTGCAATAGTATGTTCTAAAGCAAAAGAAAAAATTATAAAATCTTTTTGGAAATCAGGACTTATGAGGAATGGAGTTTTGTTAAGGGCTTCTTTGATTGCTTCAAAAGATTGTTTAGCCTCTACTGTCCACTTAAGTGTTGAATCTTTCTTTAACATGTTGTTTAACTCTCTAATTAATTCTGCTAAGTTTGAAATGAATCTCCTAAGAAAATTGATTTTGCCTAAAAATGATTGTATTTCTTTGATGTTTCTAGGATGAGTGATAGTCAGGATTGCCTCTATTCTAGCTGGATCTATTCTAATTCCATATTTGGATACTATATGTCCCAAGGGTTTACCTTCTTCTAAACCAAAAAGTGTCTTTTTGGGATTTAAGGAAATACCAATTTTTCTGCATTTAATGAAAACTCTTCTGAGGTGATCTAGATGTTCGTTATTTGATTTAGAAAATATTGTGATGTCATACTGGTAAACAAAATTCATGGATTTCTTTGGCAACAGCTATATCCATAGCTCTTTGGAATGTTTCTCCTGCATTAATCAATCCAAAAGGCATTTTAAAATACATGAAAGTACCCCAAGGAGTAGTGAATGCAGTCTTTGTTTGTTCCTCTGGTTGAACTAAGACTTGGTTGTATCTAGAAAATCCATCAAGCGATGAAATTTTGGATGAGCCTACTATCCTCTGAAGAATGTGGTCCATTTTTGGGAGAGGATAGTTGTCTTTTAATGAGACTTTGTTCAAATTTCTGAAATCAACACAGAGTCTGATTTCTCTTGTTTTCTTCCTAGTAGTGACCAAATTAGAGACCCAATCTAAATATCTGATGGGTGCTATGATTTGGGAATCATACATCCTTTTTACTTCCTTTTCAATGAGTGGCATAAGAACTGGATTAATTCTCCTAAGCTTCTGTTTAAAAGGTTTATGATCTTCTTTGATAGGTATCTTATGTTGAATTATGATGGTGCCATAAGACTTAATGTCTTCATAACTCCAGGAAAAGATATTTTGAAACTCTTTGAACATATTTATATATTTCATTTTTTCATCTGGAAGTAATGCTTTGGATATTTTGATAAGCTTGGGTTTTTCTTTAGTTCCTATGTTACATTATTCTATGTCTTCTCTTAAAGGCTTCATATTTGGTTTCCTAGCTACATCGTTTGAATCAAACAAATCTTCTAATGGGACTAATCCCTTGGGAAAAAAATTATCTTTAAGGTTTAAAATTTCAGGATCATCATTCATGTTTTCTTCTATTTCTACCTTTTCTAAGTTATCTATTTCTATTTAGTGAAATTAGTGGATTTATTCAGATCAAAATCATTTACATCTATTTCACTTTCTATGTTATTGTTTACTATACAATCTGTATCGATATTACAATTTTGAAACTCTCCCTCGGCATTCATGAAATCATAAATTTGGGAATCTTGTGAGAAAATCTACCAATATTTCAAATTGTCATGTATAACAGGCCTATGTCTCACTTCTGTAGTGTACTGGTGGTTGGGCTGAAAAGGAAATTTGCAGGTACTAGAAAAAGTGGCCAGACTATGAGTTTGCATACTCTGTTTCCTAGGAATGGTAGCAAAGTCAGTTTCCAGAATGTCCTTAATCAAATATAGGACAGTCTCTCTATATTGGCTAAGTCTGGGATTATTCACAGAGTATTCACCTTTGATTTGTTTTATAATCAATTCTGAGTATCCCATGATAGAAACTCTCTTGGCTCCAAGTTTTCTAACCATTTGCAGTCCTAAGATTAGAGCCTCATATTCTACCATGTTGTTTGTGCATTTAAAGTTTAATCTAAAGGCATGACCTTCAGAATGATTATTCTCCATGTTGTGAATCCAAACTCCTGCACCTGCTCCCAATATATTCACAGATCCATCAAAATATAAATGCCATAGAGATTCATGAAAAATGTTTTCACTATCAGGAGCTTTGTATTTTTCTTCTACAACTGTGATTTCATTTTTGTCATTGTCTGAATTATACAAGATGAAAGAGTCCATATCAAAATGCATGGAGTATATAGGGAAATTCTATTGTTTTTCTGCACTACTCACAATGTATTTCATTAAGGTCTCTTTGTAAAGTTTCCTTTGTTGACCAAAAACAGATATGGTGGCATATGACATGTCTAACTGTAAAGATCCCTGCAATTTTGCTCCCCATGAGTGAGATAATAGCATTCCATACTTGGGTGGGATATCAACAACTACTATGTCCATGGCAATACTCTTTGTTGGGCACTAGACTAGAGTCACACATAAATTTTTAATCAGTTCAAGGCACTTGACTTGGCTAGAGTCAAAGGAAAAGAGATCCTTATATGGTTTGGTGATATCGAAGTTTAGTCTCTCAATGATTTCTTTAGGCATCAAGTTATGGGATGCACCTGAATCTAGCATACCATTATGTAATATTTTGTCATGAATGTTCAAGATAATGTAGAAGGGAGGAATACCCTCTTGCTGATGTGTGCCATTTACTTCAGGACCAAAAATAACTCAGGTTGATCATCATTTAAGTTTACAACATCCTCTCCACATATATTTAATGTTTCAGTGATTTATGCTCTATATGATTCATTTTTCACTAATTCGGTCAAAGGAACTGATATTTTCAATTTTGCTATATCATTCTTAATGTTGAATGACAATTGAGTTTTGCCTGATTGAATGAGATCTTCCTTAGTAAATGTGGTCTGTGTATTTTTATCTTCTTTTTCAGTACTAGGCAATTTAGTTTGTGTTTCAGCAGTTTTGTTTTGAATTCTCTTATTTGGAATGGTTTGAGTAAGAGTTTTAGTTTGAGTTTCAGATGAATTTATATCTACAATTTGTGGGCTGGAAGTCTCTTGAGTTCCCCTAGTGAGAATTTGTAGAACTTTGGTCACAGGAGCTTCTGTTATCTTTTTAGTTTGGGTTTGGATTGATCTCTTAGTGGGAATTTCAGTATTCTTTTTACTTCTAAGGATGTACTTTTTGTGAACCTCATAGATAGTAGATTCATAGCCTTGTTTGAAGTTAAAGGACTCTCCAGACTCTAATTATAATTGTTGCAGCATGTACAATTCCTGTTCTTCCTGAGTAAGAGAAACAACATCTTCATTTTTAATCCCTAATAGGTTTATTTGGGTGTCCTCCTCTTCTTCATGGTCCTATGAACTCTCAACATAGTTTTCCTGGAAGGGTGGTCTAATTTGTTGATCTGGTATAGCATTCTTTCCAGTGTTAGGATTCTTCCTAAAGTTGGGGTTTCTTATTGGAGGTGGTTGTTGATTTTCCCATTGAGTTTTTCTTTCCATGTTTTCTAATCTATCCATTATTATTTCTACACTCTTTGCTAAAATATGCATTTTACCATCAGAAGTGGAAGTTTCCTCTTTAAGGACAACTCTCTTTTCATTTCTCATCCTAGCTTTCTTAGCTAATAAATTTGCTTCTACACTAACAACATTACTCTGCATTTGTTCTAATGTTTCAAGGTTTCTTTCCCTTAATTGGTATGACATGTCAATGTCAAAACCATCAAGAAATTTTATCAACGCTAGGTTTGGTGGAGGTTTAATATCAGAAAGGATTGCATTGTAGATGTTGTTGAACTTAGTACAATAATCTTGGATTGATTCATTAGGAGCTCTTCTAATGTTATCATATTCAGATAGTGTTTGCAGAGGGTTTTTCTTTCTCTCCCATCTATCAATAAAAAATCTATGGAAAGCAGCTAAATCTACAATATCATTGGCAAGTAAACCTTTGAACCATTTCTTCACATCTCCTGTCAATGTATGGGAAAATAACCTCATTGGACATCAGACTCATCAATCTTATGCAACTCAAAATAGTTAGTCATTTTGTTCACATGTTGTTGGACAATATACTAACCAGTAGCATCAAACAAAAAGATTTTGCTTTGGTAATCTTGGGGCATGGCATGAAGCTGTGCTGGTAAGACCAAAGGTGCATATCTATTTTCCATGGCTAAGATTTTCGTTTGACTAGGGGGCAAAGTAGTGGTGCTTGAAGAAGGACTTGAAATGGGTGTAGATGAACTAGATGAACTTAAGCTGTTTGGTTGAAGATGAAGTTGAGGTATCAATGGTTTAGGGGATTGAACTGTGGTGGATATTATAGGTGAGGTGGTAGTAAATGAAGGTTTATTTAGAGTATTTGAAGATTCTACAGAAAGTTCATAGGCAACAGCAGTGAGGGCAGCTAATTCAATTGATTGTTGAAGATAAGCATAATCTATATGGCTTATCAATGTAGAGATTAAAGCTTCTAGTTGGTCAAAAGTATCCAACACAAGATTATCTAAATCTGGATGTATAGGCACCTTTTTTTACTCAATGAATTGAATAAAATTAGGGCCTAACACAGTTTCATGAATTTCATTTTCTGATTTAGTTCTAAACAATGAAAGGTTAAATGACAAATCAGAGGGAATATCCTCTAAAGTTGATAATGCCTTGGGGAGTGAATTTTCTTTAACTAATTGGCTACTACTTGGTTGAGTTTCTACCTTTTTTGGTTTTCTTAAAATTCTGTTAGGGTCATCAACTATTGTAGCAGGGTTTGGATTTGGATTTTCCCTGCTATAGTGAGTCTTTTTGGGAGCCAGAATTTTAATTTTTTAATTTTTTTTGAAACTTTTTAACATCAACTCTAAAATGACCTTAAAGGGAAAAATATGAGATTTAAGGTTTCCTTAAAGTTTAATTACACTGAGGATCGAGTCCCCAGTATGGTCGCCAAGATGTTATCACTCCAAAATTTCTTTTGAGTTGATGAGAAAGAAATGATAGAGCTAACCACAAACCAACTTTGGAGATTAGGATCTAGCCTTCCGAATTCTCAGAGAGGGCTCTCTCTTTATGATTAAACTTTGTTTGTTATTTGATTTTAGGCTAGTTATGATTGTACTTGGGTTTTGATTTGGATTTGGTGGTGGGATCACTTACTTAGATGGATAGAGGGATGTATTTTACCATTGGGCTATCAGGTCAAATGTCAAGAAAACAGGACTGGATCAAGTTCTAAAAATAATGTCTACAGGGCAAGATAGTTGAGTTACTTCAGATCTTAAGGCTGGAAGGTGAAGTTGGTTTCAATCGGATCCAAAGAGAAATTAAGGGTTCCTTAGGCCAGATTATGAAAGAAGTGAAAGAGGTCAACTAGGATGGGAGAGAAATTAAGGATTCTCATATCTGGATATCAGAAGAAAACATAGAAATGATTAACTATTCAAGATAGAGTGTACTTAAACAAACTTTGAAATAAATTTCCAGTTAATTCATTCACTTTAGATAACATGTAAGTTTGTGAGATACATAAGAAAATAACAAATTTGACAAAGAAAATGCTTCACTATAATAGCTCAATACATGAATCCTGTAATGCAATCTCTTTATTACTTAGTCCAGTCTTCTGACTTCAAAAATTGGTACAATAATCCTCAGGTTTCTTATCAATACAACTCTACAAATGTATATCAATCCACACCCAATACTTCAAATTATGAATCATTTATACAAAAATAGTTTACAAAATATCCCAAACTGGTTTGGGAACTAATCTAGGAGAAAGAAATGTCTTCATGCAAGAAGATAGAGACAAATGTTCAATTGTTGTATGCTGTCCCTATTTATTTGATTGTGTCATCTTTATGCTATGATATTTTGTTGTTTATTCTCTGCATTGTTGTTGGTTTTCATGTTGTTTGTTCTTTTTACTTTGATCTTTCAACTGATACACATTCACCTGATACTATTTCATTTGGCTGGCCTGTTACTTTTTCTTTATTGTGCCTTTTTCACTTTGATTGTCAATTTTACATTTTCACTGTGCGTTTTTATAGCAAGTCATTTAGCTTCTCCCATGTGTATGCATCTGGTAATTGAATATTTACCATCCTCCTATAAATTTTATCTGCTTCAGTGTATTTGGCAAAAGTGGTTTTATTTACAAAAATGTGTTTTACCGCATGCTGGAGCTAAAATGGGTTCTCAAATGTTTGATATAGAACCTTTCTAGTAAGCATTCCCTTTAAAGATGAAGTATTTACCTTATCCCTTGCCATCTCTCCTATCCTTCTATTGTAATCCTCTTGTGGCATTAATTTATCATTTATCACCAAGAGATTTGGCAACCCTTTTTGTCTCAAAACATCAAACTTAACCATGAACCTATCTATAGCTAGCTACATGGTTTGGCATTTATCTTGCAGGTTCATCATCAAATTCCTCTTCGTGAGGACCTTTTTTACTTCTAGAATTATGCTTGTTCTGTCACGTATCTCCAACTTTTGCAACTCATATTTATTTTTAGAGTTAAGGAAATGGATTAGTCTAGTGGCTTCTTCTGACATGTCTCACAGTTCTGCCTTAACTCTCTGAATGGCTTCTGTAGCCTCTTTCACTAAGTCACTTCATTCAAAAATTACTTGAATGGATGGCCAAATATCATTGACAGAGTCAATGATATTGGCCCATAATTGTTCCTTAGCTTGGCCGAGTGGCTCCTTTAATGTCAACACTTTCTCTAAGCTCTTTATCCTTTCATTCATTTTGATTTCTTTCTGTACTTCTTCTTTGCGCATAATGTGGGAAGCTTATTGTCATTCTCCAGACTGGTTTTCTTTTCCTTAAGCTTGTTTATTTATGTGGTCTGAATGGACATGTCTTCCATTGCCTTGGCCAACTTAGTTGCCACATCACCTGGCTGAGCTGCTACTGTTGCCCAACCTGTTGCTGATGTAGTTGTTGTGGCAGCTGGTAGTGTTGTAGCCAGTGGAGCTGTAGGATCAAATGAAGCTGCCAAGGTGGATGGTATTGCAGTAGTGACTGTTGGGATGACAATGGCAGGGGCAGTCTCAAGACTAGCCTGTTTTAGCTGTATCAAGCTTTCCAACTCCTTCTTCATCTCTTTTAATTGGTCATTTAGTTCAAGAACAAGGTCCATCATTTCCTCCTGATGTGTTTGGCTCTCAAGGACCTCTTTTGTCTATGGGTGCTTTGAATGACGAAATTTGAGTTTTTTTTTTAGAGCAACAATGTCCTCATTCTTTTTCTTTATAAACTCCTTAGTAGCCTTGATATCATTGGGATCATGTCCCAGCTCAATTACCAAGTCCTCCAGTGACTTGATCCTATTGTCCTTGGCCTGGGAGGAGGCCTTTTCCAGTTTGTATTGTGCAGTGATATTATCTAATGAACTTTGCAGTTTATGTGTAGTCATAGCTTTACCTATCAAGGTGGAATAGATCATCTCACATTCTTGCTTGTGAAACTCAATTTGGTCAATGGGATGAACATCCCTTGCCAAAACCTCAAAATCTATTTTCCTATAGTTTGCTGAAGTTTTTGGCTCTTGGATTATAGGTTGCATGAATGACATCTGCATTTTTCCTATTTTGATGTCAAAGGCTGACATCAACCTATTTTGATTTGCAGGTGTCTGTTTGAAGTATTGGGCATAAGTCTTAGCCTTCAACTTCTCATTCCTCATCTTAATTTCCTTGTATCTATCTTTGATATCCTTCTCTTTATCCATAGGCCTGGTGAATGAAGAGACCTCAACATTGAGTTGTCTCTCAATAAGTTGAGTGTTTGATGTTGAGGGTTGGTGTGCTTCTCCTGAAGCTATTGTGCCTTTGCTTCTTTCTACCATTGCGTCAGCGTTAGCGATTTCCACTGAGTCAATGGTGTCTTCCTGTTAAGTTACAGGATTAAGCTTGGGCCTCTTCCTATAACTAATTTCAAACTGTTCATCTATGGTTTCCATAGCTAAACTAGAACCTTCTTCCCTGTTTCTCTTTTCATTTCTATCCTCATTTGCTAGAGTCTGTAAAATAGGAGGAATATTCGTTGGTTCTCCTAGTTCTAGAACCTGCAGGAAGGAACTTGTATCAATCTATTTTTCTACATCAATTAATGTATTATCTACATCAACTATAGTACTGTCCATGTATATTAGAGTGTTTTCCAACCATTCTGATTGGTTGGCAAACCTATCAATGTCTGATCTGGGATGATGGATGAAAGGCCCCAATTTGACCTTGAGCCTTAGCTTATTTATGACCCCATGAGGGTCATACTGCCATATAAAGATGTTCTTGAATTTTGTTTGTTGCAAAATCTTATATGCCTCTGGTCCATCTTCTTTGGTATTACAAATGAAGGGGCCCAATTGATTTTTCATTTTGAATTATGTTTTCTTCCTAACTACTAGGAAATTTACTTCATTAAAATTTATGATCTGCCTAAAGTATTATAGTGCAAATATCCTCATGGGGAGGTATTTGGGCAGTTTGTAGGGGGGAAGTTGGCATCCATAAATTCTTATCTCTGTGTGGTGCTAGTACAGATACTAGTCTCCCACCTTATTATTCTTTGCCAACTATAACACCCTTTTGATCTCTTGACTGATTCTAGGCTGAGGGCTACTGGTTAGCATATTCATAAGTGGATGGACAAATGAATCAATGAAGTCATCGTAGGAAAAGATAGTGGAGAATTTTTGGATCAATGGTGTCCATTAGATAATTGATCTTGGATTTCCTTTGGTATCCAACTTCTAGATGTTGATAGGGAATTTATCTAACTGGTAGTACAAGAACATATGAAATAAAACTAAAGAATACATGAAAACTCTCTTGGTTGGTAGCTTGGTGAACTATTCATGCATTCTGTCTGTTGAAAAATGTGCAACAAGAAATGCTAAATTTAGAAAGTACTAAAAATAGCATGTCTAAAAATAGCAGTTTGGCCAATAAGCATTTTGGCCACCTTGGGTGAGAGGTGAAACTGCTAAAAATAACATCTTCTAAAAATAGCATTTCTAGGTCCCTTCCTATTTATAGCAGTCCCTGGTCTATCTATAGGAAGTAAATTCGAATTTGGTCTTACCAGCAGTTTGGAATATTAATTAATTAATCTCCATGAGTTAATTAGTTATGGAAAATTAAACTTGAAGTCTTTGTGTGATCATGCAATTGTTTTCTCTCTTGATTTAGGAATTTATCCCTTGATTAAAGGAGATAAGGTTCAATTCTATATTGAGAGGATCAATTGACTTAGTTTAACTTAGTCAAGTTCATTTAGATTAATTTAACAAGTTGTTAAATTAATGAGATACAGTTTGTTGATGCTTGCATGCATGTGGCAACTGTTATTTTCAGATAACCGTGTATTTACTCATGGATAACTGATGCATGTCAGTTCTATCAGAGACCCAGTTGAGATCAGATGTGGGATAGTGTACTATCAGATGCTAGGATATTTCTAGTAAGTATTCCTTGCATGGGGAAGGAAGCTTCTTCCTTCTATGACTGTGTAGTTGGATATGAGGTGACAATAGGTATGATTAGGCCAATTTACATGTGTTTTGTAATTGGACCCCAATCAAAACTGCGCAAGGAAATAGGAGCTTGGACCTGAGGTGTAGCCTTTATATATAGGGCTAGGTAGTCCATCAGCTTGATCATTAGAGTACAGAGAAAGCAAGATAGATTTTGAGCAGATTCTTTTTGTATGTTGTTGAGTATTTCCACTTGATTGATAATACATAGATGGGGTTTTATGCTGGTGCTTTTCCTGGATAAATTCTTTTGTGTTATGTGTGATTGATTCCTTCTTATCAGTTATATGTGTTCATG
The DNA here is from genome assembly GCA_000404065.3 of Pinus taeda. Lineage (NCBI taxonomy): Eukaryota > Viridiplantae > Streptophyta > Pinopsida > Pinales > Pinaceae > Pinus > Pinus taeda. Next base: position 21,236 of record APFE030698795.1, on the reverse strand, counting down.
CTTGATGTTGCTCATAGTTGATTAGCTTCCGCAAAGTTTATGGTAGATGTAGATCTAGTATTATGCTTTAATACATTGCATATATTAGTTTGATCTGCAGGTGAAATTTCTACATGATATCAGTGAGCTCACTGATTTGTAGAGAAAATTATACACTGTCTACTATGAACTGAGCATAGTTATACATTGTAGCAGGAGGCTTGCTTGGGCAAAATATGGGAAGAAAGGCAAGAACAACCTCATCCACATGTTCATCAGAGGTGTAGCCTAAAATGCAGGAGAGCATGGTTATGATTTTTCTACCTCTCTCAGAAAAAATGGTGGTAGCATATGGAGGAGTTTCTGTAGGAGTATGACACTCCTCTATGATGAAAGTTTGGAAAATTTGGGTTATCCTAGGAGGGTCTAACTTGGTATAGAGGTCCAACAAACCTTCAATAGAAAATGGGGTCTCATTTCATCTTAGTTGGACCTACAAAATTTGGTTAATAGATACCACAGTGATGGAAAATAACACTTGTTGGTCGGGGGTGAAAATGGCTCTTTGGCTAGGAATGTAGCAAGCATGCCAGAAGTGGATGATTTCTAAGAATGGGTGTACTTCTGGAAGAAAATACTTTGGACAATTAGACTCCCAAAGGTGAATGTCATCTTTCTGGTTTAAAACATTGTCCTTACTCCAACATTCAAGCTTTAGAAGATAGGTAGGGGAAGATGTGTGTTTTATTTGGAAGTCTATGTCTGCTAATCAAGGAGGTCGATGTCCAGGTGAGGGGTTTGCAGAGGTCTCATGTCCAAAGAGGTTTGGGAAGCCATAGTTGGGTTTACAGATATGAATTAGGCTTGTAGTGGTTTCAGGAGTGAGGTTTAGAAGCTATAGTAGAGTGGGAGGGTAGTTACAGCCTGTAAAATAAGGGTTTGGGGTATACAAATAAATTTATCCTCAATTCAGGCAAGTTTCTTGATTTTTTCAAATAATTAACCGTTCAATTTTAACTGTGAGTTTTCAAATTCACAAGGTCGTTCTAGTTTTTCCAAGAATCCCTAGAAATTGATGGTTTGACGTGCAAACTAGGTTTAGTGGTTAATGCAGAAGGTACTGTGGCTTCAACTCTCAACTAGTTGCTCCAATTGGGTATCCAGAGCGTCTTCAGGTGGTAGAAGGTGGTGAAATTGGTGGCAGAGGTGCAGAGTGTCACAAATGGCTAAGCAATAGTTTGCAATGAAAAACAAGCGAAAAGAGCAATTTGGGGCTTTTTCGGCCTTTTAACGGGTAATAGTCACATTTTTGCGTGGAAATTATAAATGAATAGTAGGCAGTTTTCGGTTTAGGCAGGGAGGTGGTTTTATGGGCCATCACACCGCTTTTGGAGGGTAAGCTGTATTTTTCACAAGCACACGATCTAGGCTGGGGCCTCCACGTAGTAGAACAGTGCCCAGGCAAAACTATGAATTTCGTGTGCTCCCAGGCTATTATCAGTCGGACGGTGAACCCACGCGATATGGTTGGATGCTGTCAGATCTGCGGGTAGGAGATTGGAGGGTTATCACGGAGTTAAGTTGCATGGATAGAATCGGGAAAGTGATTTGGCAAGGCCCGGGGTTTAATTACAAAGAAATGTAATTAATTAACGAATAATGTCGGGTTTTTTCATATAAGCAGTGGGTTAATAAAGTGGGACCATGGGTTATGTAGCAAGGGTTTTTTAACTACACCAAGGGTTGGTGGGTTAAAAAAAATTTGTCAGGGAAATATGAAATGGGGGATGTTAATTACGTAATGCAGGGGGGATAAAAGGCTTAGGATAAAGGGTTTTTGTGGGTTTTTGAGGGGAAAGAAAGGAAATTAACAAGGGGAGAAAGTGATATTTGTAATGGGGAATGGGTTTCACACTAGGGAAAATAGTTTTGGGAAAGGGGGATGATTTTTGAAGGTTAATTTCTAGGGGAATGTGTGACACCAAGGAGTAAAGGTCAAAATGAGGGGAAAAGGGTATATATAAGTAATGAAGGGATAATGGGGAAATTAGCAAATAAGTATGTGGGGGTATAGTGAAATGAGGGGAAATTAGTTAAACAAGCTTGGTGGATATCCTTTCTTTCTCATAAATCCTCTTGCACACGAAACATAGGATTAAGCATGATAAATGTGCTTTTGACTCAACAACCTTGTGCATTTGCAACCTTTCTTCTACCTACCCTTTATTTATCCTAACATTTTCTCTTCATTTTTTGGGTGCATTTGAGCTTGCTGATCCTTTATTTCCTTTTCTTTTGACAAGAAAACTATCTAATTCTAACCTTATAACTTCCAATGGATCAGATTTAACTGATGAGCTCATTTTTATTCTCTACCTAACTACTGATCTACCAAGGTTCAATAGTTTGGTTATATCTTCATTCTCTATCTATTAACATGAAATTTAAAACATGAATGAGTCAAGATTAAACTATTTGACCATCATGGATTGTGGCATTTCTGGCAAGTTGCACACACAATTTATTTTGCATAGTAAAGTAAAGAGTAGTGGCATTTGAGTTTGCACACTTTCATGATCTATTTTTATTCCTTTTGGGGTTCATAGTTCTTTGCTTTTTTGATATTTTTTTCCTTTGATTATTCTTTTAGGACATACCCTCTTTACATTTTTTAATTTTTAATATGGAAAACATTTTGCAGAAAGAAAAAGTATGTACAATAGTACAAGACTAACCATAGCCAATTCAAAATTATGAATCCTATTATTATAGGACCCTAACCTGTCATAAGAAAGAAAGAAAGAAAGAAAGAAATTTTAACATCCACGAGGCTAAAGATAGCCTATGGGACAATTTGTTTCTTCATCTGCTTGATGTATTTGGTCTTTTTTTTGTGAAGCTTCAAAATGAATGCTCCCAACTTCTTGACAAACTCCTCGCTAAATAGACTATCCCAAGAGCTAGCTGCCAACGTATTTGCATAACTTTCCATGTTGTCTTTGAAGGCCTCACATTCTAGAATGAAATGTTTTTCTGTTTCCACTTTTCTGGAAGAAAAAAAAATGCATACTCTTTCCTCCCACACTTCCTTTGGCCTTTTCCAGTTCCCTGTTTCACAACGGAGTTGATAAGAATTAGTCCTTAACTTAGCAATAAGAATTTTGTCTATCCAAGAGATATTGGCCTCTATGTATGCTTTTGGTTGATGACTATCAGTGGGATTAAACACTTCAATATAGTAATTTTTATTTCTTCCTAGCTCCTTATCCCAAGTGCGCTTGTGGAACTTTTCCATAACAAAAGCTTTTATCTCTTTGTTGTTTATGGAACACGTGTTCAAGCAAATACCCCATTTACTAAATCATTTGTCATTTTGTTGAATCCAAGTTTTTCTCTCTTGCACAATCTATCATTAAAGACAAGCTTAAGCCATCTACCGTCTTCCATTTGCTCATTTTCTTTTAAATACCTTATGACTCACACCATAGCAATTGCTTCAATAGGAGTAGTCCATGTTTCACTTAACAATATATCATAAGGAACTGCACTTTTAATCTTAAATTTGTTTGTAATCAAACACTTCTGAATTTTCTCACTTTGTCTTCATTGCATGTAGAATGTATTGCTAGCCCATAGTTCAGAATCACTAGAATCACTAGAAGCCCAAAAAGAGTTTGAGTGGTTTTCGAGTCCCATAACTCTGCCTCTCTACACCTATTTTGAAAAGCATAAAATGCTTTCCAACCCCCCAAAGTTCTTTTCTTTCTTCAACTATTCTAGCTTAGATTTTTGTTGAAGTCAATTATGAGGTATTTGTAATCCGCAACTTCTTCCATTATGTTTCCTTCAAAGTAGAACTTATGCTGGTTATGTTTTCTTTTCTAAGAGAAGACCACTACTTTCATTTTGCTGATATTGACTTGCATCCCCACAGCTCTACAAAAATTCTCAAGGGATAGTAAGTTCTCTTGCAAACCAAGAGCCGATTTAGCAATCAGAATAAGGTCATCTGCATACAAAAGAAGCCTTATAACAAACCTGCCCAAATAGATACCATCACCCCTTTGCGAATTTAAGTATATTCTTTGTGGTTCATGCAACAAATGATTTCTAAACTCAAAAAATTATAAAATATTGTTAGAGGAATGCAAGGGTTTTAATTAAAGGTGATGGTAGGTCATAAGTAGATTCTTTTTGGTTCCCATAACAAAGGATTTCTAAATTCAATAAAATATTAAAGAGGATGGTAAGGATCTTGTGATTAGTATGGGCGGTGACATTTTTTCCTTCCTATTTTGCTATCATTAATAAACATATTAATTTTAAATAAAAATATTTTAAAACATTAATGTCACATACATTAATAAAAAATAAAATATTATCTATATTCTATCTATCTATCTATCTTCGATATATATATATATATATTATATATGGATATATTCAAAATATTAAAGTCACATACAATCTTAATATGTCAAATGGTTTTTATCTGTGTTACATATGTCACTTTATACAAGGTTCTATATTAATTACTCAAATTTTGTTAAAAAATGACAAAATAATTAGATTTTGTTGTATAAACTAAAGCATGAATACAAGATGCTGACAAATGGCCTATCGACATTCATTCTCTCTCTTATCGACATTTTAGGTCAAATCATCTCTAAATATTCTCACTCCCCCTCTCATGCATGCTAGCGGGGCAAGCATTTTCCATGGTTGGTCGTACCTTACGATGCCCCTTACCTTACCTTTCCAAACCAAAGAAAATATCCTTACTGCTAGTCTTAAGGAAGGGAAAGATAAGAGAATACATAAATAAGGAACATTAAGTTGCTTTCTCATCCTTATGCGCCTTATAATAAGGAGTCTTAACTAATTTTTTATCATGATTATGACATTTGTTGTTATTCAACAAATCATTGGGATTTTGTTTAGGCTTTTGCTTACCTCACTAGCGACCTGGGAGGGCTTACTATATTATTGAGGGCCACTAAAATACTATTGGTTGGCTATTTCTACCCAACCTAAGCTCACCCATCCTAATTTCCATTCTTTCTCTCCCATCAAAGAAAGAATGACCTACCCTATAGGGGAAGGTCATTCTTTCAATTAGTCCTCGTGATCCTCAAAAGAATCCCTAACTTGTTTAGAGGGTTGTCAGTGCATAGGAAATGATACTCATAAGGTATTTATTATTTAGGTAATTTTAATTTTATAAACTAAAACATGAATACACAATGTTTACATGGGTTTATTTATTTGTCATTCGAAGCTGCAATGTTGTTATATAAATTAAACTAAAAATACATGATATTCACAGGTATTTAAATTAATACAACCACCTAACTTATGGTTGATAAGTTTGATGAACAATTACAATGAGAGATTGGAATATTTCATCTTCGTATAAGATAATTACACTATTGACTATTATTTGCTTGAGGCGGGCACTGCATGACCTCCCAACTCCACTTCCCATTAACTTTTGATACATGACCATAGATTATTAAATGTAAAATTTAAACACTAAACAATAAGTAACCTTTAATTAATCACAACATTTGTAATCCCAAACTTCCATTCAAGAGAAACAATGATATTAGTTCGAGTACCTTCAATCCTCACCACACATGTCATCCTCTCATTAAAAGAACCTACTCTCTAGCACCCCAATTTTGAAATAAGGATGCCTATTGACATAATTAGTCAATTACTAGTTAAAAATGTCAAGTAGGAACAAATAATAGGTTTAAAAGAAGAAATATAATATATATATATATATAATTAATACAACTAAAATATTGCAAAAGAATTTAAACTAGAGTGGAGTTAGGGACATTCTCATTATTTGAAAATGTGTGGTGGGAATGTTAGATACCTAATCCTTAGGTATTAATTTAATTTGTGAATAATTTTGTAAATATTAAATTAGGAATTTAAAGAGTCATAGGTGAATGTCAAGAGCCATTAGAGGTCATGAAATATGACACCAAGAGTCACATCCTCAATATATTTATGTGTGACTCACATTAATGAAATTCATACATCCATGAAGTTATTCCTTAACCTAAAAGTGTTATCAGAGCAAGGTTAATTCTAACACTATGATTCTCTCCCATTTTTTTTCAGATCCTTATCATTCTCTTGCCACGTGCAGTCATGTTTTTTGTCTCTTCTCTTATCATAACATATTCAATCTTCCAACATTACTCCACCATTCTTACTCATGTTTTCTCTACTTGACACTCATTCCATCAACTCGATTTTACCCCTCCTCATGTTTCCTTTACTCATCTCTACTCGTGCACCTATTGCTTAGACTTAGTTCTCTCTTTCACACAACTTGTGGGTTCTCTCTCTTCTACTCCTTTAAGTTCAATCACAGAGACTCATGAAAAATTCCCTCCACTTCCTAGGGTATCGAAGGGACAATATTCAAATTCATATTTGACCATGACAATGACTAAAATGGTGTCATTTTTATCATCCATGTTGAGGATTTTGGCTGAGAAGCTCAACAATTAATGACACTTATGATGACAATTTTTCCTCCTCCAAATCATGGGTTTGTCTTTCCTTGCCTTCTCATCTAGTGACAAGCAATGGAACGCTCTAGTAAGCTCGTTGTGTGATTTCATTTGTGACCTCGATAGAAAGAAAATTTTGATTAGCCTCCAAAATTAATTCCACCCATGAAATCTCAGACATATGAGATGTTCAAGGGTCAAGCATTTTTAGTTCATGTTTTTTTATTCAACATTACTTTCATTGGTGTTGCTTCCATAGGCTCCTTTCAAGTGTTAACGTAGATGGTTCGTCTACACCCTTGATCTAGCATACTTTATTTACTTTGAATGGTTTTTTGGAGAAAATTCATTATCTCATATTCATTGTTGTTGTGCTTCTAAATATCAAGGTAAACTACCCATAATGGTCTAGAAATGTTAAACATACTCTTGTTTTTAATGATTTGTGGGATGGCACTTGTGAAGGAGCAGATGATAGTGGACATGCCAAACCTACAAAAAATTATGGATCTTGGCATATGGAAGAACAAAGAAAAGAAAGAATGTACCTTGATTTTTGTCCTAGAAAATTAGAAGGTGATCCATCATATTATTTCTATTAAATATTTTTATGGTTCTTTAAAGAAATTGAAGGATTTGTATGACTCGCACTCAAAATTGTAAGTCATATAATTGTTGGTTAAGATCTTTAGCCTAAAGTTGAAGGATGATAATCCCATGGATTTAGCTTCTAAGATCAAATCCATCATGCACAACATATATGTCATTGAAATGAAGATAGACATTCCCCTCATAGTATTCATGAAGGTCTTCTACACTACACATTCTCACTACCTTGAATCCTTGCAAGCTAGTAGCCAAACACAATCAATCACATTTCTCTTTAGTGGAGAAAGTTGTAGAACATAAGAAAGATTTCAGAAAGAAGAAGACAACTCATCCCATTAGGGATACTATGTCCCTTTCCTTGAAAGGTAAGAATTAATCATGTGATTTTTTTTTTATGAGAATGAAGTAAAAGAGGATATGGAAGAAAGAACTTCATAGGCAGGGGGCAGGCACAATAGAGATATTATATTCATTGTGTTTGTTGTAGCAAGAATGGACATGAGGAAAATACATATATAATTCCTTGGGATAAGATCAAATACAAGAAATATCATCAGAAGAAAAAGGTAAAGAATTAGACCTGGTGAAAGGTAAAGCACATGAATTTTCTCACTGTATTGTTTGATCGCATTGCAATATTGGATCAAATGAAGAGCTATCTCACTCTTCATTTGCTTCTAGGATAAATTCATAGCTTCTTGACATAGGTGCAACAAGTACATGACCTTTCAGAGATACTTATTTTAAGATTTCAATGAAAATATAGATGGTATAGTCTATTTTGTAGATAAATCAAGTCTCAAATCTTTGGGAATTGTTATCCTTAGGCTAGAATTTCCTAGATTTATGGATTTTCGTTTACATGATGTGTTATATCTTTCGAAAATAGAAAGGAACTTGTTGTCCCTTGTGCATATTTGATAACAAGGCCATTCCATTCATATATTTGATGGAAAAGTTGAAATAAAGAAATATTTTGACAATGTGGTCATTATTAAGGTGAAAACATGGTCATTATGATGGGAATGGAGGATGAAAGATTGTTGAAGCTGAAAAGGACATATGGCCATGCAAAAAAAAATTCATACCTCTCTCACCATAATTAAGATACATTTCCATGTAATCTCTTATGTCGTGATATATATGGACCCATAAATTATGATAGCCTTCATTTGTTGAAAAAAAAATGGTGTTTCTAGTTTGCTTACTATTCCTAGAAAATTGAAGCAATGTGATGGTTTTATCCTTGCAAAACATAATGAGAAATGTTTCCATGATTTCATTTCCAGAGCACGCAGAAAAATTGGATTGATACATCCTAATCTATGGCCCCATGCATTTTCCATATGCTAATGGAAATAAATATACCATATACATAATTAACGATTACATGAGGATGTGTTGGGTGTACTTGCTTAAAGATAAATCACGAGGTTTTGAAACTTTAAAAATATTTCATATATGGATCCAAAATGAAGCATAGTCACATATTGGCACTGTTGGTAGTAATAATGGAGTAAAACATATATCAAACAAATTTTAAAACTATCTTCACCAACTTTGAATTTGACATCAATCCACAATTTCATATAATCCTCAACAAAATGGTGTAGCTGAAAGAATGGACAAGAATCTCTTAAATAGGGTTCATTCCATGATGTTTTTAAAAAATGTGAAATTAATGGTTGGGCTAATGTATTTATATATGAAGTATATGTGAAAAGTATTGATCCGTCTCATACTCTTGGAAATAATACTCCTTATGGAATGTGGTATGTCTGCAATCATTTGGCGAGGTATCTTAGGGTGTTTGATTCATGTTTGGTTCCACTTGTTATGCATTAATTCCTAGGGAGAAAAGGAAAAAAATTGATTCAAGGAGTTGGAAGTGAATCTTATTGGGGTAGTCAAATACCAATAAATTGTTGGAAATAATACTGAGAGGGGGGGTGAGTCAGTATTATCAAATTCTTTTCAATAAGTCTTCATGATTTATACTTAATTTAATCTTCAGATATTGATCATTAACTTGTATGTCAGTACCATATAATAATGAGCATGAAACAAGAAAAACAGATAGTCACACCAAAGAACACCAGATATAAGGTGGAAACCCAATGTGGGTGAAAACCACCTGCTGCAATATGTCTCTATCTTCTTTCAATTAGAAACTTCTTTTACCAATGATTTTGTACTGGTGCAGTCCTTTACCAGTATGCAGGCTGCAACCTGCAGAGAGCTACAACTCTCTCTCATTTTCCAGTCTCTCCTGGAAGGGAGCTACAACCCCCTTAGCTCTTTTACTTCTTAAAGGACCACGTTTCATGAATTTTCAAAATGGATCCAAGAAGATCAAATAATCATCAAGTACATGCAAATCACCCAATCTCCTTATACAATCAACCAATGAATCACCCAACTCTTCAGAAAGCTGTAAACAGAAAAGTAATACCAAAAATCTAAACCTAGAATTCTACATCAATAGATAAAAGACAGTCAACAAATGTTTTAAGATAAGTCCGCAACTTCACCAATAGGGGCTTGCTTATATCTGTAGCTCTTATGAGTCTAAACTGTGTAGATCCGCACCTTTACTGTCTGACTTACAGCGTACATACGCACTGTGCCTTCTTCTGCCCTGCATACCTCGCATTGCGCCTTTTGCTACACTGCGTGCCCCCCGCACTGCGCTGCGTACCTCGTACCGCGCCTCTTTCTGTGCTGCGTAGCCCCGCACTGCACCTTTTGCTGCACTGTGTACCCCCGCAATGCGCCTTCGGATCGCCTGCGGACTTCTGATTAGTGCCAAATTAACAACCCTCCAATGTGCCACAGTCAGTGAGATCCACAGATCTGGTCATGCGCCCAAGAGATCATGACTTATCAAAAGATTTTCCTTAAGTATTACCCTTGATTTAGATCTAGCCTTTTAAAACTAATCACCCAAAATTTCAGATCTTAAGATATTCAAATTTCACCAGTGTGAAGCCAAGAGATCTCCTTTCCTTTTTATAGGCAAGCCTTTCACAATACCATGGTCCAAAACCATAATAACACAATACCATGAACCCAATACCTTGAATCAATATTTGTATATGCAAAACCACGGACCAAAACCATAGGATCAAATATGTCAGGCTAAATACCATGAACCATTCATAAAGATTCCCACGTGCACGCGCTTTTCTGCATTGGAGTGAGTGAAACTGAGGTCCGCACCTTCTGAACGAAGCACCTGGGAGTATGTCCGCACTCCTTGGTCAGAGTACCTGCGGGTCCGCAGCTTCTTCTAGGATTACCTGCGGGTATCTTATTTTCCATGAATTTGAGTGCTTGAACTGAGATCTGCCACTAGAGTGAGTTGCCATCAAGTACAACAGTTGTGCCATAGTACCAAACCAGAAGCATAATGCCAACAATCTCCCCCTTTGGACTTGATGGCAACCTCAAGATCCTCAACGTCATTCTCCCCCTTTGACATCAAGGGAAAAGGGTTATGCCCCCCCTGAGAACATGCTTAAGTCTTTGCTCTGCTGATAATGCTCCCCCTGACTAGATCCATAATCCACCATAAATTTCTTTAAGAAGAACCATAATCCACCATGACCATGAAAGAGATAGAGACATATTGCAGCCATGATCAGATCAGCATCCATGTTCTCCTTATGTGCTACCATAATTCCAAAAAGGCATTATATGTGCTCCCCCTGAACCCATGCCATTTGATTTATGACCAATCCATAAACCAGCAAATGTACGCGTATACCCCATATGAACCTCGCGTACAACCAACAATCTCTGAAACAGATGAGATTCAACAACAAGATGATGCATCAACTACCCCCAGCTTTTGCCTGAGGTATTCAAAGGTCTCCCTAGGCAATGGTTTGGTGAGAATATCAGCAACTTGTTCCTTAGAAGGAACATACTCCAACTTGACCTTTTGTTCAAGCACTTGTTTCCTGAGAAAGTGATACTTGAACGGTATGTGCTTGGTCTTTGAATGCATGACTGGGTTCTTTGAAATGTTGATTGCACTTGTATTATCACATAAGATGGGGCGGAGTACAAGCGATTTGAAAATCCTGCAAGGTCTGCATCATCCAAAGGAGTTGAGTGAAGCAAGATGCAACAGCAACATATTCCGCTTCAGCTGTAGATAAGGAAATCGAACTCTGTTTCTTGCTGAACCAAGATACTAATCTGGAACCCATAAAGAACGCACCACCACTTGTGCTCTTCCTGTCATCCACGCTTCCGGCCC
>APFE030698790.1:0-14226 GCA_000404065.3 Pinus taeda | reverse complement strand
GGTCAAGAGGCTACATAGCTCCTTTTCCTGAGAGGGAGAGAGAGAGGAGCTTATCTTCAAAGTCTTCTCAGGGCCAAACTCCACATTCTTAACTCTAGGGGTGGTCGGATTAGTGTCACCTAGGTCCACTAAAGCATTGGCCTGGGTATCTTCCACCAATTCTTCCAAGGATAGCGCACTAGGGGGAGGATTTTGGATTAAGTTTTCAATCAAATCATCCTCGATTGGAGGACCTCCCTTGCTGGCCTCTACTGTGCATAATGGTGCAGAGTAGACCTCATCCTCTTCTTCTTCTTCCAACCAGAGCGGTAAGTCATGTTCTAGCAGAGGTCTTGGGCAGGGGGTATCGGACCAAGCTGTTTTGGACATTAGGCCCATCTTTGTATGGTCATGCTTCCGGCTCGGCAGCTGATGTAAGCATCTGCAGTAGCCAGCCAAGGCCTTCCCAAAATGAGGGGATATCCCATGAGTTTTGCCTTAGGCTAGAGGACCAAAAAGTTCGCAGGGTATTCCCAAGAGTCAACAGAGACCAAGACAACCTCCACAATCCCTTCGGGAGTCACGGTGGAGCGGTCTGCCAGTTGCAGCACTGTCGAGGTCTTCCTTAGGGAACTATGAAGATTGAGCTTAAGCATAGTGTCCCTGGTCATCACATTGATGGCAACCCCTAGATCAATCAGAGTGTGGGGTATAATGGTGCCATTGATGTGGACATCAACTACAGGACTCCCAGGGTCCAAATACTTCGGACAGATTACTTGCCCCAACATGAGATCAGACAGTTTTCCTATGACATTGATGGTCGAGGCATCTTTCTTTCACCTGCCTGGGTGCCTGAAACACTTCTCCTTAATCAATTTGTTGTATATCGGTACATCTTTTATGGCCTAGAGAAGTGGAATTTTCACACACAACTGCTTGAGTTCTCCCAGAAGCTCATCCTCTTCTGGGTTGGGTTGTGTGGTTATTGTGAGTTGCTCAGGAAAGGGTGGAATGGCTTGGGGTTCACTTTCCTGTTTCTCTTCCTCCTCCTCTAGGGGAGGAGGTTGGCGTTCTGGAAGGACCTTCCCAGACCGCAGGTTGATCTCCTGGATCTCCACAGCATAGGTAGGGCATGTTGTCTCCCCAGTATATACTTGCTTGGCCTGTCTGTTGTTGGGGTTCAGGTTTGGTTGAGCAGGCATCTGGGGTTGTCTTGGAGGAGCAGGAGGTAATGGATGTGGTTGATTTGGTGGTGGAGGCAAAATGGCGGGAGGAGTGTTGTATTGGGGCCTCCACCCTAGTTGAGGTGCATTCCACTAAGGTTGTCGCTGGGCATGAGAGTGAAACAAGTGAGAAGGAGGTTGAGTTTGGTATGGAGAGGGATAAGACCACGGAGGAGGTGGGGACCAGGAAGGATGAGCAGGGGGACCCCCAGAAGGCATATGAGCAGGTTGGTTGGGGTGGTAATAAGCTTGGGATGACCCCTGCATTCCCTGCTGATAAGGTCTGGGTCCATGAGGCCTCCTTTGGTTGAGGAAGTAGAGAGGTTCAGTAGCCACCTCGGTCCCTAGGTACATGGCTTTAAATCCAGGCAAGGTAGGGCATTGGTTGGTGGGATGGTCTTCCTCAAAAACGAAACATACCTCTACTGAGTGTAATGGGCACTCTTCTTGGGGTGCTTCCTCGTGCATCTAGGACAAAAAATGGCCAAAGCCCTCTCAACTTCTTCTTTCTTTTGTTGAATTCGGAAGGTATCAAGTTGCATGGCAATGGTCTATCTCATATCGCTCTTAAGGTCTTCCATCTGGTTAGCAAACTCATGCTTGGAGAAAGAGGTACTAGCTGAGAGATGATTCCCCCTACCTCTCTTCCGAACTGCCCTAGAATGGTTCCTAAACACAATTTTTATGTCCTCATAAGGTAGTTGGTAGATGTCTCCTCTAGCCAGCAGGTTAAGGGTGTCTAGATGGTCTTCAGGGACTCCTCGGAGTAGAACCAGCTTCAGAGATTCCGGGTCAAGTGTGCACCTGACCCGTTAATAATTGAGTTGGAACCTCTCCTCATAGTCTTCCAAAGATTCATCACTGCCCATGGTCATCCGAAAGGTTTCTCCCTTAGTTTCCTTGGACCTACAATAGTCTCTGTACTTGGCATTGAAAGCTTGCTGCATTTGAGCCCAAGTGGTGATACTGTTTCCAGGTAACCCCATGAACCAGTGTAATGCTGCATCCTTGAGGGTAGAGGGAAAGAGTTTTAGCTTTTGCTCATCCTCAACATAGTCATAAGTTCGACAAAGGACAACAAACTCAAACAGGAAGGTATCAGGGTCCTCAGTAGTCAGACCATGGAAATGAGGTAGCGCAGAGGGACTTATGTTTTTCATTTCATGTCTCCATTGGTCTCCCGGATGGGAAATTCACCTCTATTCTCTCGTCTTCTCTTCTACTGTTTCGGTTTTCAGCCATGGCTTCAGATGGAGTGTTCCCTAACTCTTCTTCTGCTATAGGATCTTCGTATATCTCAGGAGGTTCACCTATAGGTTCTTCTGGCTCACTGTCACCAGAGAAGAGAGAAGGTTGACTCAGTGATGTGGTGGGGGTGTTGGGTAAGAATTTTCCAGTTTTATCTCTGTTCCTACGAGGCATGAAATGGAAAGAATTTTTTCTTGCTTTTGTTTTTTTTCTCTGCTGGTACCTGCAAAACTCAAATAGATTGAACTGCAACTAACTATCTTGCTAGAAGGAAAATTCGGAATTCAAATGAAAGCAGGAAAGGACTAATCTATTTTGCTCAAATGAACTTGCAGGAATGGAATGCTAAGCTATGCTTGCAGAATTGAAATGCTAATCTACGCTTGTAGAATTGAAATGCTAACCTATGAAAGAAGGAAATGTCTACTTTACTTTTGCGGAAAGGAAATTGCAAAATGGAAATGAAATAAACTACTTAGCAGAATGTTGTAGGAGAAAATAGAAGAAAAGAAACAATCACCAATACTCTGACGCTTCCCTGGCAACAACGCCAAAAAGATGGTGGTCTCGAGTATTGCAGCAATAATGCTACAACTCCTGGGACTCCCTTCTTTACTTTTATCAACCCGGTTGTTCGTAACAAACTTGGAAGCGACGGTGCTATATGCACAGGTACTAGCTCTTGTCGCAGCTGTCACTTGGTCAACTGGCACAAGTCCGCTAGGGGATTTAGCCAACTTCTATGAGCTCTTAGAAGAAGATTTTAATTGATGGATGAAAGCTAACTCAAAGGAAGCTAATCTACTTGCGAAAAGAGATTGACAAACTGAAGGAAAGCGCAAACCCTAGCAAACCCTAATTCTACCAGCTAGTCCTACTGATGCAAAGATGAGAGTGCAAACTATTGAAAGAGATGCCATTACTTCTATGAAGGTAAACTACATGTGTTTAGACTACTTTTGTCCTAAGAAAGCATCTTCTTGTATTTTTTTGATTAAGTTGTCAATTTTCTCATGCATATGCTTGAATTGTGCTTTACTGTGCAGGTGTGGATCAAGGAAGAGGAATGCTTGGAAAAGGTTGGAAAGGTTCAGAGAGGGTCTAAGGAGTCCCTAACACTCTTCCAGAGAGTTTCACAAAGTTTGGCTATCCGGAAACCTCATTTGTGAGCTTCTATAGGAAGTCTGCAGGGAATCTACAGGATGTTTCAGAATTTCTACAGGATGTTTGGAAATCGGTTTTTAGGGGATGGATGAGTGAGGGAAGGTGCATGGATGGATCTGGAGGTAGGATAGGGGTCTAAAAATGGCCTAAGGACTAGTGGATGGAGCGGTGAAGAGGTGTGGAAGGCTGACTTGGCTTGAAGAAGGCTAAGGCAATGATGAGCAAGAAGGTAGGGTTACGTGGACAAAAAGGATAGATGGGAGACGAGAGACTTAGCTAAGAGATAGAACAGGTGGCTCAGATGATACTTTGGATGAATGAAAGAATGGAGGAGATGCCCTGCACGGTGTACCTTGATCAAATCAACAAAGGCTTGCAAATGGTCAAATCTTGAACTAATCTAGTCTAACCATCAACAACATAAATGAACAACAGCTTTATTTGGGAAGAAAACCTTGTACATCAACTATGCAAAGAAACATTTCATATGTCCAAACCCATGACTAATCTCTGCTAATGAAAACAATACACTAAGGATTGCATGGTCAAGCAAACTAGTGTTTTTGTTGAGGCAGCACTGTTTCCTCAATTCCAGCCCCTAATCCAATAAGGATGAGGTGAAACCGGGAGTGTGGTTTTCCATTTTCTTTGAGGTTTTTTTGTTATTATCCTACCAAAGCACCTAAAGCAATGCCATTCATAAACGGTGATCTATTCAAGCAACATAACGAAATCTACATAACAGAAATATGTTCAAATGCATAACGGAAAACAATGATACGTAAAGGAAAAGTAACAGTACAGAAAGGAGGCCCTAGGCTCTCAGGTTGGGCCCAACCCTGAGAGCTATGGCTCCTATGAAAAACTCAGATTTGATAGGAAACCAAACTGCTTCTCATTGTCCAAAAATAATCATAAGAGTCATGCCAAAAATAATCATAAGAGTCATGCCAAAAATGGCTAGAAAAGAACAAAATAGGACTGGCAGCACTGAGGTGCAAAATACATAATAGTTTCAAAAGTCCCTTACGAAGGCTAAAGCCTCAACATTTATACATCATGAGGGACCTAGCTGGCCTCCTCAATCAGTGGAACTCGACTGTCAAACTGTGAGTTAAACAGTCCCTTCTAAATTCTGCTTGGCTGCCTTCTAGATTTAGTTTGGTGGTCTTTGGAGCTCAGAGTTGGGGGTGAAGATCCCGAGGAAGGGTTATTTAATGCCATAGGCAACCCCCCTTCAAATCCTCACCTCAGGCTTGGCTGTCTTATAGCCCATGATTGCTTTGACTTTGCTCCAATATGTGTCAAAAAACCTGAAATAAGCACGTGTTAACCACCTAGGAAAAGTGACTTCCCTTATTTGTACAAATGACATAAACATACTGAAAATAATGCATAAACTATAGAAAATGAAGGATTTGAACAATGACTGAACAAGGATAATTAGGCCAAATGAGCCCAACAAGTTACCGATTTTGGGGCTCATCACACATTAATAAGGAGTTCACCCTATTCTCCACGGCTATGTCTCCAGTCCAGCTTTCAGTGGTGGCCTTCTTTTATTGTGTCTTTAAAGCGGAGTTTTTACAGTGAGGAGCTCAATTTGAGTCTCCCGAAACAGATAATTCTTGGTAGGGTGGTTCTTGGATTCCCCAAGCCACTAGAGTGCGCAAACCCTTTCCCTTTCCAAGTCTTGACCTCTTTGGTCTTTAATAGGATGAGTCGAATCTAGTACCCAGTTCCTGACAGATATCCTCATAGGGATTGCTTGAACCTTTCAAGCCTTCTATCTGCTCGATGCTGCCTTACACTGCAGATCAGCTTGGCTCTCTATTTTTCTGCCTCTTGCTTCACTATCTCTTTCATCTTTTCTTTCACTGTTCCCTTCTCTGGTTCTTCCTTTTTTTTCTCTGTCTGTTCATGGCTTAAAGCCAATCTATCTCATGACTGTTTGCTTCCTCTTCCACCACTTCGTATCGCCTTCCGTTGTTCGTTTAGAGTTCCCTACCTCTGCGTCATCGCCAACATCTCACAGGGAAGTGACCACTTGTCCTCTCACGAATTGCACCAGCTTTTCCTCAAATGGTTCGGTATTTCGGTTACGTTGTGAAATGATTCATCTGCCAACTCAGCGATCAAATCAAACTTTAGACTTTTTATGTGTTGTAGCTTATTTTCCCTTTAGATTTGGTTTCTCCATTGGGTGCAATCTTTGCCATCAGATCTAGAGCCCCCATATCCTACAACGTTCGCTCTTTTCACATGATTGATTTGCTTGACCGTTGACCTGTGATGAGAGGTGGTTTTCTCTCTCGTCCACCGGACATGCGTCATGCAATGTATGGAATCACTCGTTCTCTGCCCAAATCTGCTTACCGCCCAATATGCCTCTGACATTCCACCAGTTTTGGAGCACGGGACCTGCCTTTCGCTTTAGCACTTTTTCCTTACGGTTTCCTGGCTTCCCATGCGACCGAGCACTCAGGGCTTTTCCTTCTTGAGGGGTTTTGCCCAACGATGTGTGATTAGCACTTATTGTGCATTAGAAATCGCCTCCGTTTCCCCATCCGAGATTCCTAACTGCTAGTTTGCATCCTGCGCGGTCTCCATGGGCCTCGGTCAGTGCACTTTGACCAAGGTCCTCATCGTTCCTTGCTGGTTACAAATTGCCACTGTCCAGAGGTCTTCTTGATAGCTCTTTTTTCATAAATTTGAAGTCTATCCTGATTTGATACAGTCATGGCACTTTGATAATTTTCATGGATCCAATTCGGATCAAATATTAATCACTTGGGTTATAATATTAATCACTTGGGTTTAATATTATTCCCTTGGGTTTATAATACCTTGGGGTTTTAGAACTAATCCCTTGGTTTTATCAATCTAAGAGTTTATATTCCTAAGGTATAATATTAGTCATAAGGTTTATAATATTAATCCTAGGGTTTAATATAAATCCTTTTAGTTTATAATCATGGTCAACCATGCACAACAATGGTGCAATGTCACATTGTGAAAAAGTTTGACTCAATATGAAAATCAACCATGGGCAACCATGGTAAACCATGGTATAATGTCGCATTGTCAAAAATATTATCTCAATATCAAAATCAACCATGGTAAAACATGGTCAAGCATGCTTATTTTAGGGTTTATGGTATTTATGTTAGGGTTTATATACCTAGGGTTTATAATATAAATCCCTTGGATTTAATATAAGTCCCGTGGGTTTATAATCCCTTGGGTTTTTAGTATTAATCCCTTTGGTTTATTACCGTTGGTGAGGTCTAATGTCGTAGTGTGAGAAACGTTGTCTCGACATTAAAATCAATCACGGTCAACCATGGTCTAATGTCGCATTGTGACAAGGATTGTCTCAATATGAAAATCAACCATGGTTAAGAATGTCCCAACGTTGCATTCTGACAAAGATTGTCTTAATATGGAAATGGACCATGGTTAACCAAGGTGAATAACCATGGTCATATTGTGACAAAGATTGTCTCTTGGTCCAACGTTGTGTTCTCACAAAGATTGTCTCAATATGGAAATCGACCATGGTCAACGATGGTCACATTGTGACAAAGATTATCTCTTGGTCCAATGTCACATTGTGACAACCATGGCCATTCATGGTCAACCATGTTCTAATGTCACAATCTCAGAAGGTTTTTTCAGTATGAAAATCAACCATGGTCAACCAAGGTCAATAACCATGCTCACATTATGACAAAGATTGTCTCTTTGTCCAACGTCACATTTTGAGAACATGGTCATCCATGGTCAAACATGGTCCAACGTCGCATTGTGAAAAAGATTGTCTCAATATGAAAATAAAAAATTCTCAACCATGGTCAAACATTTTCTAGCGTCACATTTTGAGAAAGGTTGTTTCAATATGAAAATTAATCATGATCAACCATAGTCCATCATTACATTATGACAAAGATTTTGTCAATATGAAAATTAATCATGGTCAACCAAGGTCCAACTTCGCATTGTCACAAATATTTTTCAATATGAAAATCAACCATGGTCAACCATGTTTATTTTAGGGTTTATAATATTTACCCCTTAGGTTTAATATTATTCTATAATCCCTTGGGTTATAATATCTACCTTAGGGTTTATATACCTTGGGTTTATAATATTAATCCCTTGGGTTTAATATTATTCCCTTTGGTTTATCAATCTAAGCCTTTATATTCCTAGGGTATAATATTATTCATAAGGTTTATAATATTAATCCTAGGGTTTAATATAAATCCCTTGGGTTTATAATAATGGTCAACCATGCACAACCATGGTGCAATGTGACATTGTGACAAAGTTGGACTCAATATGAAAATCAACCATGGTCAACAATGGTAAACCATGGTCTAATGTCGCATTGTCACAAATATTGTCTCAATATCAAAATCAACCATGGTAAAACATGGTCAAGCATGTTTATTTTAGGGTTTATGCTATTTATGGCAGGGTTTATATAACTAGGGTTTATAATATTAATCCCTTGGGTTTAATATAACTCCCTTGAGTTTTTAGTATTATTCCCTTGGGTTTATTACCATTGGTGAGGTCCAATGTCATAGTGTGAGAAAGGTTCTCTCGGAGTTAAAATTGATCATGGTCAACCATGGTCCAATGTTGCATTGTGACAAGGATTGTCTCAATATGAAAATCATCCATGGGCAACCATGTTTTAAATTTTCATTCTGACAAAGATTGTCTCAATATGAAAATCGACAATGGCCAAGCATTGTCCAACGTCGCATTTTGAGAAAGGTTGTCTCAATATAAAAATCAATCATGGTCAACCATAGTCCAATGTTGCATTGTGACAACTATTTTGTCAATATGAAAATCAACCATGGTCAACCATGTTTATTTTAAGGTTTAAAATATTTATCTTAGGGTTTATATAAATTGCGTTTATAACCATGGTCAACCATTGTCCAATGCCCCATTGTCACAAAAAAATTGTCAATATGAAAATCAACCATGGTCAACCATGTTTATTTTAGGGTTTATAATATTTATCTTAGGGTTTATACACCTGGAGTTTATAACCCATGGTCAACCATGGTCCAATGTCACATTGTGACAACGATTGTCTCAATATGAAAATCAACCATGGTCCAATGTCGCATTATGACAAAGATTGTCTCAATATGAAAAGAAACCATGGTCAATGATTCTCCAATGTCGCATTATGACAAATATTGCCTCCATTGTCAAAATCAACCATGGTCAACCATGCTCCAATGTCGCATTATGACAAAGATTACCTCGCATTGTGAGAAGGATTGTCTCAATATGAAAATCAATCATGGTCAACCTTGTTCAAACATCGGATTCTCACAAAGATTGTCTCAATATGAAAATCAACCATGTTTATTTTAGGGTGTATAATATAAAATCAACCATGGTCAACCATTTTTATTTTACGGTATAATATTTTTCTTAGGATTTATTTACCTTAGGTTTATAATATTTATCCTTTGGATTTAATAGTATTCCCTTGGGTTTATAACGCCTTGGGTTTTAGTATTAATCACTTGGATTAATTATTCCCTTGGGTTTATAATATTATTCCCTTGGGTTTAATATTATTCTCTTGGGTTTATAATACCTTGGGGTTTTAGGATTAATCCATTGAGTTTATAATACCAATTTCTTAGGTTTATCAATCTAAGGGTTCATATTCCTAGGGTATAATATTATTTAGAAGACTTATAATATTAATTATAGGGTTTAATATAAATCCCTTGGGTTTATAATGATGGTGAACCATGCACAACCATGGCCCAACACCACATTGTGATAAATATTATTTCAATATGAAAATCAACCCTAGCCAAATGTTGCATTCTCACAAAGATTGTCTCAATATTATTTTAACATGAAAATCAACCATGGTAAACATGGTCAACCATGTTTATTTTAGGGTTTATAGTATTTATCTTAGGGTTTATATACCTAAAGTTTAATATCAATCCCTTTGGTTGAATATTGCTCACTTGGGTTTATAATTCCTTGGGTTTATTAATCGCTTATGTTTATAATATGAATCCATTTGGTTGAATTAATCCATTGAGTGAAATTAATTAATAATCAATGAAAAATTAAATAACTGTTAATTAATTAATTGTTAATTATTTAATAATAAATTTTAATTAATAATAAATTATTATTATGATTTTTATTGAAATTAATTTATTAATAATAAGTTATTAATATCATAATTAATAACAATATAAACAATATTAATTAGTAATAATGAATAAAATGCTTTATTAAATAATAATCTTTATGAAAGAAATGATTTATTAATTAATAATATATCATTAACAATATTAATAACAATATTTAATTAACTATATTTAATTAAACATATTTATTTAATAAATATTTATTTAATTAACAATATTTTTACTAATGAAGTTGTGCATGTGATTGATATAAGCCTTCAACTTATATCAAAACCGTAATAAACCACATTTACTATGTGATTGCGCTAGTATTTTAACTTAATGTAGATGG
Source organism: Pinus taeda (assembly GCA_000404065.3). Taxonomy (NCBI): domain Eukaryota; kingdom Viridiplantae; phylum Streptophyta; class Pinopsida; order Pinales; family Pinaceae; genus Pinus; species Pinus taeda. The sequence goes on along the minus strand of APFE030698790.1, from coordinate 4,066 downwards.
AGGGTGGTTGATTTTTTTATTTTTGGAGTTGTCTATAATGCAACTTTTTGGAGATTCCGCTGACATAATCCGGCGGAAGAAATTGAGGTTAAATCTTAATTTGTTGAGTTAAAATGGTTTTTTAATAACATATTTGGATTCAACACCCTGAAAAACCCCTGGGACGCTTTGATTGTGCAGAAATTAGCCATCAAACTTGCGATTCCAATAAATCGCTGCCAGATTTTGACCGGAAAAACCCACCAGAAAAATTTTCAAAAAATCGCATTATAGACAACTGCTTTATTTTTTATTTAAATAGATGAGTGAAATTGAATGTTTATGAGAATATCCTCAACCTATTATATCTTTGGTCTAAGAGATTATGCTTAACATATCATATCTTTGGTATAAGAGATTATCAGACGGTTGTGATTTCACTGTCCGCTTCGTGTTCTTCTATTAATTTTAATTTAATTAACTAATGTGAAACGACAAACATATTGGGTGATCATAGGTTTTGTGGATGCCTGGGCTGTTGGTGACGTTCATTTCACTGCAGTGCCGGTAACCATGGTTGGCATTATAAAAGTTCTAACCTCCCACCATTGTCCTCCACCAACGTGGCTCATCCAAATGTGTAGCATCCTCCATTATCAAACGCCCATGGGAAGCTCTGGCTTCCTCATTCATCTTCTTCTTTGATGGAGTAGAGAAATTACACAGGTTCAAATATTGCACCATCGCCCACCGAGAGATCCGAAAGTAGATGTATCGAGATCCGAGTTGCAATATCTTGACATTGAATAAATTTTTCAATGTTTTCAGTTAAAATTTTAGTGCATAAACCATGCCTACGGCAAGATTTGCCACTCCAGTGGTGCCAGGGTTGTAGAGTTCAAGGCACACATAGCATCGTATGTGATCATTACTTGTATCATAGCTACGAGCGGCGGGTTCATGTTTGGCTACGATGTTGGAATCTCCAGTAAGCTTTCGAAGCTTTAATGTTGATTTTTGGTCACTGTGTAGAGATTTCACTTTTTATAGCCTTTGAAAGCTTTTTTTTTTACCGTTTTTGCTAGGATTTTAGGCATTTTAAAGGCGTTAGCACTTTGGACTGAATCCTCCTCAGACAATATAATATTATTTAATATTTTTTAAGATAATTATTATTAATATTTTTTAATTAATAATTAATAGGGTTTATATATTTTTGGTTTATAATATTAATTTTTTGGATTTTTAGTATTATTCTTAATATAAAAATGAACCATGAATAACTAATGTAAACCATTGTCAATCTTGGTCAACTATGGTCCAATGTCACATTTTGACAAAGATTGTCTCAATATGGAAAGCAATCATGGTCAACAATCGTCAATCATGTTCCAACGCCACATTTTGACATAAAAACTCTGAATATGAAAATCAATTATCATCAACCATGGTCCAATGTCGCATTATGACAAAGATTGTTTCAATATGAATATCAACCATGGTCAACCATGTATATTTTAGGGTTTATAATATTTACCTTAGGGTTTATATACATTGGGTTTATAATTAATGTGGTTGTGCTATAATAAACCCAAGAGATTATAAACCCAAGGTAATAATATTAAATCCAAGTGATTAATAGTATAAACCCAAGGTATATTATCCCTAAGGGTTTATAATATTAATCCCTCAGATTTAATATTATTACCTTGGGTTTATAGTCCCTTGGTGTTTTAGTATTAATCCCTTGGTTTACTATCCATTTGGGTTTATAATATTAATCCATTGGGTTTATAATCCCCTCGGATTATTCCCTTAGGTTTAATATTCCCTTGGATTTATAATACCAATCCCTTGGGTTTATTAATTTAAGGGTTCATATTCCTAGGGTATAATATTATTCATAGGGTTAATAATATTAATCCTAGTGTTTTATATAAGCCCTTTAGGTTTATAGTCATGGTCAACCATGGACCAACGTCACATCGTGACAAATATTGTTTCACTATAAAAATCAACCATGGTCGACCATTTCCAACCATCATCAACCATGGACAATGTCACATTGTGACAAAGATTGTCTCAATATAAAAATCAATCATGGTCTACCATGGTCCAACATCACATTGTGATAAAGATTGTCTCAATATGAAAATCAATCATGGTTAACCATGATTAGGCAGGTCAATCATGGTTAACACTATGCAAACATGGCTGACCATGGTCAATTATGGTCAATCATGGTTAACCATGGTCAACAATGGCCCAACGTCACATTGTGACAAAATTTATTTCAATATGAAAATTAACCATGACCAACCGTGGTCCAATGTTGCATTGTGAAAAATATTGCCTCAATATGAAAATCAACCATCGTCAACCATGGTCAATCATGGTCAACCATAGTCAATAACCATGGTCACATTATGACAAAGATTGTCTGATGGTCCAACGTCACATTGTGACAACGATGGTCATCCATGGTCAACAACAGTCAACCATGATCCAACATCACATTGTGACAAATATTGTCTTAATATGAAAATCAACCATGGTCCAACATCAAATTGTGTCAAAGATTGCCTCAATATGAAAATCAATGATGGTCGAAAGTCGCATTGTGACAAAGATTGTGTCAATATGAAAATCAACCATGGTCAACACTATTTATTTTAGAGTTTATAATATTTATCTTAAGGTTTATATACCTTGGCTTTATAATATTAATCACTTGGTTTTAATATTATTCCCTTCAGTTTATAATACCTTAGGTCTATAATAATAATCCCTTGAGTTCATTAATCTTAGGGTTCATATTCCTATGGTTTAATATTAATCCTAGGATTCGGTTTTATTCTCTTGGGTTTATAATATTAATACCTTGGGTTTAATATTATTCCCATGGGATTTTAGTATCGACCCCTTGGGTTTATTATTCTTTTGGGTTTATAATATCAATCCCTTGCATTTAATCTAAGGGTTCATATTCCTAGGGTTAATATTATTCATATGGTCAATAATATTAACCCTAGGGTTTAATATAAATCCCTTGGGTTTATAACCATGGTCAACCATGGAACAATGTCACATTATGACAAAGGTTGTCTCAATATGAAAATCAAGAATTGTCGACCATTGTCAACCATCGACAACCATGGTCCAACGTCACATTGTGACAAATATTGTCTCAATATGAAAATCAACCATGGTAAACCATGGTCCAATGTCTCTTTGTGAAAAATATTGTCTTAATATGAAAATCAACCATGGTCAACCATGGTCGAATGTCACATTGTGAAAAATATTGTCTCAATATGAAAATTAATCATGGTCAAACCATGGTCCAACGTCGCATAAGATTGTGTCAATATGAAAATCAACCATTGTCAACCATTGTCAACAATATTTATTTTAGGGTTTATAATATTTATGTTAAGGTTTATATACCTTGGGTTTATAATATTAATCGCTTGGGTTTAATATGATTCCCTTTAGGTTATGAAACCTTAGGTTTATAATAATAATTGCTTACGTTTTCAATATTAATCCCTTGGGTTTATAATATTAATTGTGAGATTTATAATGTTAATGTTAGGGTTTAATATTTATTTTAGGGTTTATAATATCAATTCCTTGTGTTTATTAATATAAGGGTTCATATTCCTAAGATATAATATTATTCATAGGTTTATAGTATTAATCCTAGGTTTTATAATATTAATCCTAAGGTTTATAATATTAATCCCTTCATTTTATAATAATAATCCGATTAGTTTGAGACAAATATTTTCTCAATATGAAAATCAACCATGGTCAACCATGGTCAATAACCATGGTTGCATTGTGAGGAAGATTGTTTGATGGTCAAAAGTCACATTGTGACAACCATAGTCATCCATGGTCAGCCATGGTCCAACATCGCGTTGTGACAAAAATGGTCTCAATATGAAAATCAAGCATGATCAACCATCGTTTAATGTCGCATTGTGATAAATATTGACTCAATATGTAAATCAATCATGGTCAACCATGGTCCAATGTTACATTTTATTAAATATTGTGTCAATATGAAAATCAACCATGATCA